>NW_011627245.1:369703-415710 GCF_000204515.1 Acromyrmex echinatior | reverse complement strand
TTTAATCTAGCACAAATACGAATGATATTGAATCCTTCATTACAAAAGATGAAATGATTTTCTGAAAATATTGCACCCTGCGGTGTCAGCCCAATGATAAAATAATAATAATAATGTAATATTAATTGTATGTTCGTACTTTTGATACATTTACGCTTTCAAATATTAACTCATTTTACTGATATATACATATATATTTATGAATTTAATGTTTTAAAATTTTTTATATATTTATTTCAATAATTTTATATTTTTGAAAATATTTTGTGCTCTTTTATTCATTTTATTTTTACATATTGTTAACCCTTAATCGTGTGAAATTTTATACCGTTTATTCATTTAAATTTTGAAGAGTTCTCAAATTTTGTTTTATAAATTAAAAAAAAATTAAAAATACATATTTTAATAGAAAGAAAATACATATTTTAACAGAACATAAAATATGGTGCAAAGGTGAGGAAAAAGTCATAGAAAAATGAGAAGCCCAGATTTGATATTTTAAAACATCAATTTAAATAACCAATAATTCATTCACACATACAACATGTGGTATATATCTCCTTTAATATTAAAAATTAAAACTTATAAATCATGCATATAAAAAGTGTGTATCCTTGTTGCTTCTGCTTTTCTTTTTATTATTCCCTTATACTCCGCTGCATATACACGTTACAGGCCTATGGGTACAGACGGTACAGGTAAAGAAAATCATGGGTCGTCAGCTTTTCTTTATTATTATCGATTTCGGACCAACAGCAGCGTCGTATTGAGCATTGGTTTGGCTCGCCAAGAAATAATGTACGGATATTTCGATTCCTCTTGAGCAAATCGAAAAACGTAAGAGCTTGAGTCGAGACTTTCATGGGATAAGTATACGGGCGTGAGAAGATCATTTTCGCGTAATATTATCTAGTCTTACGCGAGACGAAAAAGAATTCTTTCGTGTTTTCTTCCCAAGGGAAAAAAATAAGTAAATCGAAAGAAACTCGGTCTTGTGAATAAAATAAAATAAAATATTACTATTAGAATTTAAACTAAAATTTTGTAATAAAATATTGTTTTCTAAACTATTTTATTCCAAAAATATTAGCATTGTTTAAAGAATAAAGTAAAATTAAATAAATAATTGATCAATTATTCAAATAATTAATCTATTAATTAGATAAAAATTATAATAAAAATTTAATAATAAAAATTGTAGCTGTAATATTTTTTTAATAATTGTGATAATTTTAAATAGTCAAACTAATTTTACTTATAAAAAATTTAAATAATTTTATGACTATTAAATACTAATATTTGTCATTCTATATATTTATCATTAATATTTTTATCATTAATGTTGAGTTTATAGCTTATTTCAAATCATTAGTTACTTATGATTAAATAGATAAAAATATAAAACATTGAAAAATAATTCAAGCACTATGAAAAGCTAATGCGACTCTGATTTTAAAGCTTAAGAATTCATAGTTTCTTAAATGAACTTTTTATCAATTTTTTCTGATTTGTCCATTTTTCACAAAGTCTTTCCTGTCAGGTTTTGTGTGTATGTATATTTCTAGGAAAATTCAAAATAAAAACGAAAGGGCTGAAGAGATCTATTTTTCAATCGACATGACGTAATTTGACATATTGTGTATCCATAACAGGCTAAGACACGCAATAATAACTCTTACGAAAAATTCCTATCGTATCAAGCTTCAGATTATTTCGGTACCTGAGATAATCAGATAATGATTAATAAAAAGAACAAATATTGTAAAAAGATATGTCTAATATTTTCGTAAAATGCAAATATCGATACCATAGATTGCAATCTCGTTTTGATAAAAAAATGTTATAGCAATAATTTTATTACCTATCAACGCGTCTGCAAAGATTACTTTTCGAAATTTATTTTCTCAACTTAGGTACTTCATATATATATATATCGAATACAAAAGAAACGGCATAGATTTATTATCGCGCGATGCTTGAACGATGTTTATAGAAATGGAAAGTAAGAAACACGGTGGAATTTCTGACGAGGCTCGATTGTGCAGCCTTTTTTTCCTTGAATTTATTCTTCTTTTACTCGATACTGTTGCACTCATTCACGTCTAATTGGACTCTCATCATTCTTGTCTCAGTATATATTCCTCGATACAATATAATACAACCATAATAGCAATGATCGCAATAATAATGGTAATAATTATTAATTAATAATATTAATAATAATAGTAATATAATAAAAATCACCATTGTCTCCACCATCGTCGTCGTCGTTTCACTATAATGTATTTATAATATTTATACCGTGTGGTGTGTGAATTCATACAATTACATCATCGTATCGCCGCAAGTATAAGTATATAATTACAATCACTTATTAATATTCACAACTTAATAATCGTTCACCACTGTTTTCCTCTTTTTTTCTCATTTTGTTCTAGAAACAATACGCAATTATTGTGTTTGCCCCGTTCTGTCGTTCGTCTATCGTTCACGATCATCAATTATTAATCATTATTATTGTTGCTGCTTAATTGTATATACAGAAGAGGTATATATTCAATAATATTAATAGTATTAGTATTTATAATAATTTAAGTTTACGCTTCACACGTGACTACTGTATGTGTCTGTGTTTGTATGTGTATGTGTATGTTGGTGTTTTTCTTGAAAAAAAAAACTCTTCTTACTTCCATTGTCTTTCTCTTTCCGCTGTCTTCCTTCTGCTTTATTTTCCCGTTCCTTATACAAAGCCAAATGTATTTTTGAGAGCCTTTATCACAAGAGTAAAACTTTCCGGTGAGATTTTTTTGTCACGAACTTGTTATACGTTAGAAAATTATTTTCTTGAAAATTGCTCTCGTGCAAAATATCAAATATTCGTTAAAAGATTCAAATTGTTATATTAAAAATGATTCTCTTAAATTAAGCCTATCCAATTTGAACTCCGGAGCCAAAACGCAAAGCCAACGACGCAAAAAAATTCAATGTGAGTAAGAATTTGGGGACTGTAAAGTGTTGATAAGCGTCATTCATTGTCAAATGCGTACGAACACTTTACAACCCCCAAAAAGTTACACTGTTTCTTTTGCGTCGATGGCTTTGCGTTTTAGCTCCGGAGCTCAAATTGGACAGGACTGTCTTAATATCTAAAACAAACCTCAAAAACCCTTAAATTTTTTAGATAAGAGAGCTTTACTTTATGTCAAAATTAGAGAAAATAAAATCTCCGCTCTCAGAGAAGTAAAATATTTCAATCCAGTGAAACTCTCAAACGGTAAAATTCGCGAATACATCGGGCTTTATAAAGTCTTCGTCTACAAAAACGAATCCAATGCCTGCCGGATTTTCAATACTCCGATAGAAGATCTTTAACGAAGAAACGGGCGATCACCGACGTCAGGATTTCTAGATATCGATCATTTCAATCTATTTTTGTAAATAATCCGCCAACGTCGATTTTCGCCGAGGACGAGGCCGGAGTCGAATAAAAGACTCCAAAAGAAAGTACATTATTGCTCAGGCGATTGGTTCTCTCCCCTATCGGCAGGGAAGAATCACCGGGAGCATCGATCGGCAGGCGTTTTGGTGAATCGGCATCGTTCGATCAAAAATCAAAACCGATCAATAATCGACTAATTGCTCGCTTGTGAAGCCCGAAATCCGATGCCAGTAAGACAAACATGAAAAGATAACTCTTGCAACGTGCGCAACGAGTCTTGATATTTCAACTCGATAAAAATTCTTCGTAAACTAACGGAAGGGGAATTTCCGGTCAGAAAGAAGCTCAAAAATTTTTGCGTCTCACGTGGCATCGAAAAAAAAATCAATACTTGTCGAACGTACGCCGATCGATTTCCGATTTCCTACGTTTTGAACGCGCGAAACGAGAGAATCGCTCTTTGGAGGAAGAGCGCTTTTACTCGCCTATGGCGACACCGAAAGTGCCGGACTCGCGACGGAATTCCACCGTCGGCGTTTCCAGCGCTACGTTTTTTTTCTACATACGAAAGAACGGGCTTGATAACTACCTAAGAGATATAGCCTAAGTGATAACGTAGAATGCTATTCGGTATTTGTGTATATCCCTGTTCTGTGTTTGTATGTTCTCTCTCTCTCTCTCTCTCTCTCTCTCTCTCTCTCTTTCTCTCTTTATTTCACTCTTTCTCTCTCTAACTTACTCTCTCACTTGTGTCCTAAGGATTAATTTTCTTTTATAAACTAAGACGTCGCCTATGCGCGATATCTATCTCATCGCTAATTGTAAGTTTAGCAACATGGACATTATTATTTTGTTTTTCTTTATCAACCTCTCACTTTCTCCTTCCTACGCCCCATTCCACCCTCCATTTCCCCATCCAAGTTCCGCTTTGTCGTTCAAAATATTTCATTTTTTATTTCGTATTAATTGTCCCCTTTATCGCGCTAAGAAAAAAGATTATCATTTATATCACACGCGCACACACACACGCACACATACACACATGCATACACATACATAAACACTTCTCTTGTTTTCAACCAATTTATTAATTAATTGTTAATTATAGTCGTCCTTGTGTTAATGAGTGTTTCTGCCAAGTATCTCCTGTCTTTTCTCTCTCTTTTCTCATATATACTTTAGATTCTAAATGTATGTATACAATGTACGAATCAAAATTTTCCCTGGTTTCGGAAGTGATTTCGGCGGCTGCTAAGACATTGACGGGATCATCGCGAATTAAGGACTCGATCCTGCTTCACGAAACGTGCAATACGGTCGCGGTATCCTCGAATGATATTGAAACGAGGCCGAAAGCGAGAAGAGACAAGAATCAGAAACAAAATTGCTCTCAGTAAAAAAAACCGTAAAAATTAATCGCAATCGATTTGAAAGAAAACAATGGGATAAAATTGAAAAATAAAAGAAAAGCCGAAGAATTAAAGGTAAGTTTAGAGAAATACTATCATCGCGTCGTGCACCGATAAATTTATTGTTTATTAAAATCCGATCTTTGAAAACATTACTTTAAAAGAGCGAGAAAACTTCAGAAAGTTTTTATTTGTTTCACAGATATAAAATATTTACGATGAAATAAGAGAAATTCGTCAAGAGAGAAGAGAATAGTATCTTTTTTGCTATTAAAATAACGTCTACTTTCTTCGTCTACTTTTATCAGTCCCTATCCTTGTCTCCTGTCGTCTTTTGGTCTCAAGTGTTCCAACAAATATGATTTCTCTCCAAGGTGTCAAGAAGGCACGTGACTGAAAGATACCTGCTATTCTCTACAGTCATTTCCTCTCGCTTCGGTTGGCGCCGATCGCCTCTGTTTCTTCCTCTTTTTTTTCTTTGCCACCGATATTGCGCGTTCCTAGCGCATTCACCGGATTATAACAATCGTCGTATACAGTCATGTTCTAAATATTGAGAATAGTGAGTTAAAATAAGTTCCGAGCCGACTGATCGCGATTGATCGCGGCTACCTGAAGAGACGCCGGGGAATCCCCATCGTAGCGCGGCTTTTTTTTTTAACGAGACACACCGGGCGGATACATCCCTCTCTTCCCTTTTCTCCTTTCACCTCTTTACACGACTCTGCAAATAGTATCCTTTACTCTTCTTTTTATTTTTATTATTATCCATTACTATTTATTATGTTTACTCATTATATCGTTACTCGCTATCGTTTATTATCCTTGCTACTACGTTTGCTTTAACTATGGAAACGAGAAGAAGTGTGGTACGAGCTGCCACAACTACGGTATGTACGTATGTGTATCTATATCTGTGTGTGTGCGCATGTATGTGTGTCTGTGTGGATGTGTATTTTCATGTCTGATTGCTACGTGTGTACACACACACACAGAACGTTGATCGAGGACGATGTCCTCCGGTGTGATCCAGGTCGCGCCACCTCCACCCCCCATCATTCACTTGATAAAAGTTTCCGAAACCGGGCAAATGTTAATTATCACTTCGCTTTTTCGCTTGCTCTCTCTCTCTCTCTCTCTCTCTCTCTCTCTCTCTCTCTCTCTCTCTCTCTTTTTATGGCGTATATCCAAAAATCTTTAGAAATTCTGTCTTGGTACAAATATCGCGGGGAGAGATTATCGTAGCGAATATTACAAAATTCTTACACAGTTTTTCTCCCTCTCTTTCTCTCTTTTTCTTTATCTTTCTCGTATCGCAGACGGGAAAGAAACGTCGCAAGCGATTTAGCGATCCTCGAAAGTGATTTAAAAGATTGTGCTGGCTCACAAGAAGGAGCTGGACGAAATTTCATCAGGAATCACATAGTTTACCGAGTTTTCCTTCAGCGCGCTTACTGTGCGAAGAAAAAGGCTTTTTGCAACTTGTAAAATGGAAAAATAGTTGTATCTCTTTCTCTCTCTCTCGCGCGCTCTCTCCCTTTCTCTCATCTCACATTCTCACCCTCAACCGCGCTTCGTCTCCGCTTTTTGGAACAGTTACAACTTTTTTCTGAGTTTTTTCTTGCATTTTTTCCTTTCTTGTTTTTTTTTTCGCTTAAGTTCGACGAGAATCACCCTGTGAGTACACGCACGAAGGGCCGCAGAAGTTACCCTGTGTGCAAGTGCTAAATGCCCAAGAGATATAATCTGGGTACGCTTTTTTTTAACTGCTAAGTATCGTCCGCTGATTAAATATAATTGACTTTACTTAACGTGCGTGGTGATGGCGAGGGCCGTAAAATATATCTCTTATGCGTCACGCATTCGTTTTCGGGATGACGTGCGCGACAAATTTGCAAAGTGGCAAGGCGGAGAAGGTATAGCTAAACATCAAAAATGCCACTTTAGAAAAAGAAGAAAAATTGGCAAATTTCAGACAGATGTAAATTATCATTTCAGGAAATTGCTCTAGGAAAAAAATAGTTATTATTCAGAAATATGTCGTTTGAGATATTAGATAAATATAATTTCCTCCTGAAAGGTTGTCTTTAACAGACAACCCAAAAATTTTGAATTTATTGTCTAATTAGAATCTTGTATTCAATCTTCAATTACGAAGATTGAAGAAACATAATTACATAGAATAATCCTTTTAATTAACTTATTTTTTACGGGATTAACACCTAGAACGCCGGGAAGATTGTTGCGTTCATTTTAATCTTAGTTCATTTTAATCGCATTACTTTCGATGAAGTGTCATTGCAAAATACAACAGATATATCTGTAGATATACGCTTTTGACGAATTAGGCGCGTAGGGTAAAAAATAGCGTGGCGAAAGAATGCCAAAATGTTCTAATTTTTTTTCTTAATTTCGTAATAAAGAAGCTCGTTCATAATACATACGTATGCAATGGGACATGTATACAGTTTTAATATGTAAAAGAAATACGTTGATGAAAAGGGATATTCGTCGCGGATCTGCAGCGCGACGACAACTAGCTGAATTTGTAAAGATTTTTGGCGCACTACTCTCCGCTTCCGTACACGCGCAGAATCGAGACCGCTTATTTGTAGCTCATAATTTCATAATTTTAACCATGTGTGTGCGATACAATTACGTGTAATTAGCAGTATCATCATTAGACTTTTTATTATAATTAGTGTTACAAAAGCTTGATTATATTTGGATCGGACTGTAGCAATATATTCACATAACTATCGTCGTGGAAAATAAAAATTTAACGTTTACATTATACAATTATTCTTCATCATCATTCGAGTCGCTATTTATTTGTAAGTTCTCCTCGTCGATTCACGTAATAAATACAATTGTTTATATACTTACCATCGTTATCATTATCATCATTATCATCATCATCATCATCATCATTATCATCATCATCATCATCATCAGCATTATCGGCTCTCTCAACCCAATTCACCCTCGTCTATTATATATCGTTTCACGATATTCTAATCAAGAAGTGTTTCCTTCTTTATGTCATATTCTCCTATATAATAATACAAATCACACGATCTATTAAAAAAAAAAAAAAAATTAAAAATTAGTAAACATTCGACAAAGATCCATATCTTCGCAAAATAAACTAAGCGAAAACTGTCCCTTTTCGCCGCTTTTTATGCGCGATCGATTGTAGTTTTATTCCACCGATTATTGCGTCGATTTAACCGAATTCTCTCTCGGTTATTTCGTCGATTGTAAAATACTAAGCACCGTGAGTTCATCGCGCGACACGTTGTACGCGAGATTGCACGAGAAAGGGAGTAGTATCGTTTATCGCACTACTATTCGGGCACTACTAAAGGTATAATCGGTAATCGTGGGACCGCAGTGTCCCCGACATTATTACGCAGAGATCGATCGTTGTGGCATTGCACTACTTCATCCTCTTTCTTTTTCTTCCTATCGACTCATTAAAATTAATCAGCGTTCGCCAATTGTTCTTACGACTACGAGACTACTAATATGAAGTATCATGAATCGCGTATCTACTAGCACTGATAACGACCGAGACGAAAGCACACAGAGCGGAGATGCGAAGTATCCGAACGAAAGGTACACGCTTACGAAAAAAAATCAGTACCGCGCGAGATCGTGCGGACACTCTCGTTCGCACACAGCACTAAATTCACAATAATCATCAATTATTATGTACAAAAAATCCTATGTCTCATCGATCGCGTCTCTTTCCTTTCGCGATACGAATGGTTTCGAGACTCGACGTGTAGCGCGTCATTTCTTCTATTTTTCTTGCGCCTCACACGCTTCATTGCATTGCGCGGCATGCATATGTCGTACGGAGCCACATGAATTAAATATTAACAAATATATCTAACTTATATACCCTCGCGACATCCAGCGACTTAATGAAACAAAATTCTAAGGATAGCCTCGTCCTGGTGATCGCCCGCTACACCCGCGAGACGAAGATCGAGCGGTTATAAGCTCTGTGGTAAATTTTCCCTTATCTTCTTACTCTGATATCTTTGTGCCCCATACTCTGAAAGAGCGTGGATGGTCGCGTTAAAAAGTTACATTCAGAATTGTGTGTTCCCATATGTGCTTAACAATGATACGAAAAATATATATATATTATATGTTGTCCGCGCGCAAAAGATAAACGCGCTCGACCGATTTTTTCGGAAGTTGTAACGGGCGATCGATCACTTAATCCTCCGGAAGTTAAAGGAACGATCACATCCAGTTTCCGACTTGTATAATCTTAAAACGACCATCACAGGAATATGGTATTTCTATATCGTTTCTCTTTCGCGTCGACTTTATTGCTATAAAATGCACGTCAAATATCGTTCATGATTACAAGACGATCAAAAAGTATGAACTTTCGACATCCGCTTTCAGATTGCACAGCGAATAAACCGTTGTACAAAAGAAAGGTCAAGTAGTTGCGAATCGAGATAGAAATATCTTTCCGTGGATCGAAACAACGATTTAGGGGTTCCCGGAGGAGGTGTTCGGAGATTTCACGTTAATTAAGGAAACGAATAAACTGAGGGGAAGAGAGAAGAAGCTCGTCCAACAACCAGGCTGGCAGTAGTTGAGGAGACGACAACGCGTGACACGATAATTTCTCCTTCATCCATCGCTTTCTCTCTAGTTCTCTTCTCCGTAAAGTTACCCTCCGATCCTGAAATTCTCCCGCGATCCTTACTGACCTCCATTGCTTTGGTAAAGCACAAAGAAAGAGACGAAGGTGTCTTGAGTGTTCGGTGGCACCTGTCAAAATGCCATATAGCGGTCACGAGTTTCGCTTCTGCAGGAGCGTTTACTCAGATCACTTAGATCGTTCCAAGAGAGAGAAGATCGAACGGAGGAATTATTAATTGATCATCTTCGACTAGTTTCGTCACTTGATCACATGTGCTGCCAAAAAACTACAATTTGTCCCCTTATGACACTCGATAGAGTATCCTTCTTCCCTTTTCATATTTTTTCGCTTATGTTTCTTGTCTTCCCAAAGGACAGGAAGATAGGTTCGTGGACGTGGATTTAGCTTCTTTCTTTTCTTCATTCTTTTCATCCCTTTCTTTCTCCGGTTTCCGCTCCCTCTCTCGCTACGACGCTCCGGCGATATCCAGGCGGTAGGTAAGACTATTCGGATGCTTCCTCGACGAGAAGGGAACCGTGGATGGGCTGCTGCTCTGCGGTATCTACCGACTCCCAGCGCTTTCTGACGATTGAGCAACCGCCGCAGGATTGTGGCTTGTTTCGTATTCCATCACCTCCTGATAGATCAGCTCTTTCCACTGATCCACCGTGTGTTCCCTCTCGTCCACGCTATGATCATATGGACCTGGTGCAGGCTACAAAATAAATCAGAATTTCTTATAAATTATTACATAAACGAAAGATTAACAATAAATTTTATGAGTATTTAATGAAAAAGAGAAATTTACCTTGTTAAAAAAAATTTCTTCACATAAAGGATAATTGTTTGCAGCATTACGTTTTCACATTTACTAGAATTATTTTTATAATTATAATTTTTTTAAAATAATACAAATGATGGTTTTGTTGAAATATCTAAAAATTTAATTACATACAGATCGGGAAATAATTTTATTGGACCATCAAAATAATTGTAGGACAAATGTCATGTAATTGTAGATTGCTAGAATCAATTTCAGTTTGACACTAAAATTGGTTCTAGCAATCTATAATTAACAATCTATAATTAATACATGACATTTGCCCTACAATTATTTTGATAGTCCAACAAAATTATTTCCCGATCTGTATGTAATTAAATTTTTAGATATTTCAACAAAATCATCATTTGTGTATTATTTTTAAAAAATTACTTGTAAAACTTTTCGTAACATTACTCATTATGCTTAAGATTCTTATGTATTTTGATGGAAAACCAAATTATTTTTGGACCTGTATTTAGCTAATTTTTCAGCAAAATCGTTCTTTTTATATATACTTTTTTTAGATATAAAAAAATTGTAATGTAATTTCTCAAATTAAATCAATGACTATGGTAAATCCTGTTTTTCCTAATTTTCGGAAAAGACAGTATGATTGAAAATGATCATCTATTCATGCGATCAATCGATAGAGCCTACTTACAGCATTGACTTCCCCCTCGTCGTACCAGACGTTTATATAATTGTGCAGCAACGCCTCATCCACGGAAATGCGTCGTTCCGGGTCGATCACGAGCATGCGCGATAATAGATCCCTGGCTTGGCTCGCTAGAAAAGGAAGTAAAAACCATGAAAGGAAGAGCCAGGGAGAGGCAAGGCAAGGCGATGACGAGAATGCGGATAATCTCGTCGTCCGCGCGCCAGAACATGCGCGTCTCGCGATCAATCTCGCGATGCAGGGCGTCGACTTGCTGACCTACTCACCTTTTAATCTATTGTGTTCTGAGGAGTCCGAGGGGAATAGGACATCCGGAAATAGCCTCTCGAAGGGATAGCCTGGATATCGTGGCCTGTTCTCTACGTAATTTCTGACGGTCGGCTGCAGTCGTTGCATGAATTCTTGCGCCGGTGTACCAAGTTGTTCTGCAGATAAGAGCAACTATCTTATTTTTATGACACAATGACAGGGAATCTACGAGATAATTGCTGTTATCCCTTATTTAACAAAAAAACAATATTAAGAAGAGTACTGTAAGATAATATCACGATTATCTTGACAATAAAAATTATTAGGAAATTATGTATCTGCTTATATTGAAAAAAGGCCATGAATCTGGTATACGCGTTAATTATTCATGAGATGAAAAATGTCACATAATTAATTAAATAATTGTGATTGCACAATAAAAAATATTAAATAATGATGTACAAATATTATTGAATGTTAATGCAAATAATTTTGCATAAATTCTAATAAAATCATTTATCATCTTATGTTTTAGTTGATTTCGACGACACATTTTCAGAATGGATTATAATATAGCAACATCATGTGGAATTTTATTTTGCATCTCTTTAATTCTATTCTATATTACAGAATATTTTACAGAATTTTATTTTATAACATTACGCGCGGATTATTATCGAAGTATCGGTTAATATTATAATAATTATTATTATCATTATGGAAAATTCGGTCTTACCAATTATTTTGTTCCACTGGTCAATGTGATCCGTACCCGGAAATAATACGCCACCGCGTATCATCTCGCCCATGATGCACCCCACCGACCAGATGTCCACATTCTCTTTGTAGCCCATGCCCAGAATCACCTAGCAAGAAAAAAAAACGAATGAGTGAAACGGATCGAACTAATTAGAAATAAATTGTGCGAAAAATTACAAGAGAATTTAACTCACCTCTGGCGCCCGATAATATCGTGTGACGACGTAGGGCGTCATCATAAATGTGGTACCAGCGGTCCTCGCCAAGCCAAAGTCAAGAATCTTTAGCGTACAGTCAGATTTTACGACAATATTGCTTGGTTTTAGATCCTATGCGAGAAACAAAGTCGAATTTTAAAGATTTATCTGAAGAATCGTGAAAGAGAAAAATAATTAAAACATCAAAAAACTAATAGTTAATATCGTAAGGAGATGCCATGCGAGCGATTAATAATAATCGCAAAGTGGCGAGTCAGTCCCTGGTCAACGCTGTTCCAGCTATTTCCAGTTATATGAATTTTAATTTGTAGCGCGTTAATTACGCAGAGAAATTCCGCAATCGTTGCGCCGCGTTCTCATTTTTAATGAGCGCGACGCCGGTTTAGCTATTCTATTATAACGTGCGGTGCACCGGGAAATTAATCGGAACGGCGGCGGTTATTTCTTTCGCCGCGGCGGGACAACAGCAACCGCGGGACTACAGTATGCAGGAATGGTCGTCGTTAATGAATCTCGTTATGGTAGATTAAACAGCGCTGCCCGTTATGCAATTTTCATCGGGGCGCAACGCGCGAATAGCTAACGTCACTTACCCTGTGGATAATGCCGGCGGAGTGCAAGTGCTTGATGCCACACAGCATTTGATAGAGGAGATACGACATACGCTCGTGGTCCAGATCCATCTGGATCACTTGGCATAGATTAGCGTCCATGAGCTCCATCACCAGATACACGTCTTGAAACTCATCCAGCGACCGTTGCGGCGTAAACGCGTTCAGAAGACCGATTATCTGCAAGGCGACAAATTGTAAATTGACGCATCAATTTTGTTTCCTTAGACAATGCTTAGATATGGTGAATAAAATTTGTCCTTTTTCTCTGATTCTTCCTCTAACTTAAATTATTCAGATCTTAAACTTCTCTCTCTTTCTCTCTTTCTCTCTCTCTCTTTCCTCTCTCGGAATTACGTGAAACTATTTACATTGTTATTCCAACGCAATTCAATACTTCGATTCTCTTAACACGGAATTAAGAACAATGGGATTAAAATAAATTGCAGAAAATTGAAACTATTAACCCGATTAAGATAAACACTTATTGGATATACTTTAATTTTAATTCTTATCACAATCCCTTAATTTATAATTCTGTTAACAACTATTCTGTCAGAAATTATTTGATGACAAGGATAAATTACAATTGTGTTGAGATAATGGCTAGAAACTACTCGCGATATACTGTTATTCGTCGCTGTAACATTTTCTCATTTAGCTCTGTGTAGCTTTCTTCCATGCATTTCTATCTAATTTAATTGGGAGGAATGACAAAGAGTTTTACATTCATTTGTATAACAATACAGTATAAAGCGCAACTACAATTCTCACGAAATAATGTTACATATCAAGACACGTACTATACATGTGTTTGATTCAACGGTAAGGTTTAAATGAGATACTTACATTTTATAGCAATTTAAGAAAATGAAGTAATATTTTTCGCAATAAATTATTCGCAGTTTTTAAGAGTTCTTAACATCAAATTAATTCTTCTAAGACACTTGTTAACATTAATATTATTAAATTGCTTGTTTATTTAATATGTGAAATTATTACTTTATAGTTTTATTCATGATTGCGTTACAAAATTGAAAAAGATTTCGCGCGGTTAAATTTACAGAATTAAATATGTATATAAATTCACACCGAAATATTTAAGCACTAAGATCCACTTCGACCGATAATAGGATTTCTCTTACTTAATTAGATTTATCCTCATTGGTCGAATTTACAATTATAATTGTTCAAAAAAAAATATTATGATATTTACAACAATGTGCATTCCCAAAAAGTATATTCGTGTCACGCACAAAGAATGGTCGCAACAGAATAAAATTAAAGAACTTACGTTTTTGTGATTGACCAACTTCATGAGTTTGAACTCTCTGTAGGCCCTCTTTGCGTGTGTCACGTTTTGAAAAGGTCTGGATAGCTTCTTGATCGCCACATTTTGAGCAGTGACGGTATCGTACGCCGCGCTGCAACAAAGATGGAGGAAAACATTCAAGATCGTTCGATACACGCTTGAACGCGCGATTTCATCAAATTAAATGCATCAAACTAAAATGAATAATTGAAAGTGAAATATTCTGTTAGTTAAAAATTTTTATCTAAATTTATTTAATTTGTGATAAGTGTGCCTATATCCTGTCCGTGTGGCACAATTTAATAAGATTTTCGATAAGATTTTCAATTTAATAAAACAATAATTATTAATTTAAATAATGATTTGATAAAAACAATTGTTTTAATAAAAAAAAACCTATTCGGATAAAAACAGAGCACACATTTATTATTAGAAAAATTTCTCGTATTAATGTAAATAAAATAATAAACTCACAGAAGTTTAATTTAAAAAAATGGAAAAATACAATAGTTACTAAAATGATATGGAGAAACTATTCCGCAAGAAAAGGTCAAAGAAATGTGCACCAAATTTTCAGCGATGACTGCAGCAAATTTAATATGTTATCTTGGACGTGATATAAGCTCTTTGATACAAAATAAAATACTATAAGGTAGGAAGACAGAAAGTGGAACAGACAGAAAAATAGATACACTCACAGCGTATAATCTGTATAAGTCGTGGATTTTACTCACCATACGATACCCTGAGCGCCGACGCCACGCGGAACGACGTCGACGTATCTCTCGGGTATGCAAAGCTCGGTGTCGCCGAAAATGTGACGACGATAGCCGCTCCGAATGTTGCTCGATTCCGTCGCGTTCGTCGCCATTACCTCTTTTTAAATGTTCTTTAATTCTCCCTTTCTCTCCCTGTTTCTCTCTCTAGCTCTCGTAGCGGCTCTCGTGCCTTAACTTAGGTAGTGTATATCACAGCTTTAGCTACCAAACCAATGACACAAGGACTACAGGAAACGAAAACGATCAAGCCGATCGCGGCAACGGAGAAAATTTATCGTCGTCAGGTTTCGACGACACTTGCGAAAATACATTTTGTACAATGATTAAATGGCGCAAGTTACGAGTTCACGGTGGAACTCCATTTATTTTGTTAATATCACAATTGATTGAATAAGAAAAGAAGAATTCGCACAATAATTGACATCATTATTAATTTGCGTTAAACAATTAGGAAGTTTATACAAATATTTATATCAATTTTAACTCCTATTTTGAAAATATCTTTTTTAATTGTTATTAAAAACTTGTTAGTCTTCCAAATCCATTTATATCGCAAAATAAATCGCCCAAGAACTTAATTAAAATATAATACATCTATGACAACAGATGACGAATTTAATTTTATTATTTATCGCGAGCATAGGAACTTGCTGAAAGATATTAAATTATATTTTGCGCCTTGCGTTGCAAAACGTGTCGTGTTTCGCGAAACATAATTTTTCTCCGTCGACCGCCACAACAACGTCACTGACAGCATTCTCAAAGGACAAACGAGCATGATGTATAACTGTTGGAACGAGCTCGAGTTAAGCCCGTCGTTCCACCTGGCAATCCTTCAAAGACCTCTCTCTTTTTCTCTTTTTTTCTCTCGATTTTCCTTCAAGAACAGCGTCGCGAGAATTCATGCTTGATTATCGGAACCATCCGTACAATATAAAGCAGTTTTTTTTTTCAATACAAGATATTCTTGTGACATCAGTAATTTGCGCCAATGTAAATCGCGAGTAAATCAATGGTGCGAGAGAGGATGGATCCAAGAATCATGCAATAAGGATAAGCAAAATAAAAGAATATAAAGTCAAATTAAAATTGTTAATAGGATTGCTGCGATACAGTTGAGAAGTTCTGCACTGTATAGCTATTGTAGTAAATTATACTTTATGTATATAAAAATTATATTTTATAGATATATATAATTCAGAAAATATGGATATATATGTGTGTATATAAAAGTTTTATAAAGATGAAATAAAAAATCAAATGTGCATAAAAAAGATTGAAATAAATAGTTTATCAAGCCACAAGTATGTTATTAAGTTTCTTATAAGAAACGATAATTTTATAATTCTATAAAACTATTAATTTTAATTTTTAAATTTTTTAACATCGTTAAACATTAAATTAGTTTGAACTTATTAATTTTTTCAATGATTTTTTTTCACTTCAGGTGTCAAATTACATCGTAAAAGACTTCGATTTTATGACTTAAAAATACTTCGTAGTTGTGGCTCGTTAAACGGATGCAATTTACGGATTTAATTATCAGTCAGACCAAACTGGAAAAATAACGAGCGGTACCAGAAATATGCTGCTAGAAAGCACATGAAAGGCATGCGGATGTTTCATCGTATAATCGTAAATATAGAGATGGTTCTTCACGAACATTACCTTCGTCCTACCTTTCAAAATGTCATGTTCGTCTCCGAGATCGTTTCCTCATAAGAGAAATCACATTCGACGGTCGGTTAAACGCGATCAAACGAACTCCCTCTCGCTTCTACTCAAACATTTCTGTGTGTCTTACAACTTTAGAATAATGGTAAAAGCCACCGGGCATATTCGCACAGATTTCAAGAAATCATTAACCTTCTCTCTCCGAGGAATTCTGTGACTTCAAAGCCACGGACATATATCTGAACTTTTTACAATAAATTTACGTACAAATTCTAACGCTTCTACAAAAATGAAGTAAAAATTGCAACACTATAAATTTAAGATGATCTTTTCTTAAAACCATAATAATAAAAAAGATACAGTTCAAAACAAACAAGTCGATATAACAGTAATTTGACCTACATTTTTAAGAAATTAACAAGAAAAATAATTTCAAAGTAGAAACCAAAATTTAGATTTGATTTATCGAATTTTTCAAAATGTTTTACCTTAATTTTACGTTGTATTTAAATTTAATTATTTTAATGATTATTGAAAGTCTTAAAATATATCTGATATATATATATTGATATTTTCATAAATTCTTAATGATACTTTAGTAGACCGTATAAGGAATTAATGAATTTCCTTTCATGTAAACCATTTCCTTTGTTTTATTTGAAATAATTTCAGAATATGCATTCGTCTCGATACGTCGAATTTTTCAGAGTATATTTTATTTCCAAGAAATGCTACTAACTCTAAATACTCTTCAGTGGCATTTTACCATCGTAGCAATATCAAAATACTTTTCGTAACTGTGAATTTTTATGGTTACTTTCATAAGAGCTTCAACATTTTCTTAGTCATCAACATTTTGCAATATTATATTGAAATTAAAAGGATAATGCCTGATTAAAATATTCTTTAATTTTATAAGATAATAAAATTTTTTAATATTAGCAAAAATTATCTTCGATGTTCCTGATAACGCTAGAATTAATGTGTAGGTCACAGATTCCTCCGTGGATAATATCCGGCCGTCTTTAGCCGATTTCCTTTTGCATCCTGACCTACCTTCCGTGCACACGAAATCAACCGTCCTTTTCGAGAGCAACTCGCTTCTCGAGAGGCGTGACAAAACGAAAAGGCGTCTCGCATATTTCCCGTAATGGACTATGCCACGGCAGAATTTTTATCGAAAACCGATATCCGCATTCCCTTCGTTCGTCCATTCGTTCGACTTACCTGCATGCTACGGCCACCATGTATTGTTCGAGATTGCGCTTTCTCGGATAATGCAGTATTTCAGTTCCTATCGAACGTTAGAAAGGAGAGACACGTATGAGGCACCGAGAAAAACGATCCAAAAAACGATCATCGTGATAGACCATCGTTTACTCGATCAATAATGTTTGCTATGAATTTCAACAATCTATGAGTTCGGGACATAAACCGACCATCACACTAATGCTAGATCGTTAAGGACATTCTCCGACTGCAGTTGCTCAACTTAATAAGCACATTAGTGCTCATCATTATGAATATTTTTATGAAAATTTATTTCATTTTTATACAGTATAAAATATTCCATAAGTGTTTTTATACAAATTAATGTTTTTATACAATATAAAATGCCTCCTGCCTTCGCTACTGTCGCCGGTCGAAAAAATAACGATTTTACTTACTTTGTTATTTGCTTTGCTCAATGATTTCTTAAAAATGAATACCGGAAGTCGATTCAGATAAATTTTATATTATTCCTTGTGATATTAAGTTTTATGTCTTATTATTTCAAAAAATTAAAAAAAACTTTTTTAGTGAATAAAAAGATCACTTTCGAATAAACTTTAGATAGAGATCCTATGTATATATATTTTAAACACTTCAACTTTAAAGTGGAATATCTCGATTTTTAATCCTGCTCCGGGTATTGAGTTTTAAAGCACATATATTCAGGACTAAAACAAGCTTTTTCTGTGAGTTCCAGAAAAATCTAAAGAAAATGTATTTTTTTCGAGAACATCCTTAATAATCGGAGGAAGAGAGAAAAGTGGAAACAATGGCTATTTGCGAAATTATCAGATCTGCTGGAAGAACATATTAAAAAGTATAATAACCTATCATTAAGTCCTCTTCCTACTTTAATGAAAACTTGAGAAAATCAATGTATTAAACTTGAGAAACTCAAAACTTAAATTTTTCTTAAGTTTGTAAAAAAAAATAAATTATAAAATGCAGAGAATATTCTAATTTTGCTAAAACGTTAAAAGATGAATTATAGTAAACGTTCACAATATCACAAAAGACAAATCATATTTAAATTCAATGTTTTATGAGTTAATTCATATTATTTAAAAAATATAGAATATAAATATATATAATATGAAACAGTATTAAAATAAAAAAAAACAGGATATTCTGTATTACTTTATAATAGTTTTAAATTTCGATTTCAAATCCTTAGTCACAATTTCTTTTCTGTTGGTGTATTTCCCCTTTCTCTATCTATTTATTTCTTAAATCTCTTCTCTCACTGCAATAGCTTTATCTATTACCTTGAATTGTTGCGTAAATACCGCTCTAAATACCTTCTAGATATGAAGGGAACATGACGGCATCTATTCAGTGCTCGGATATTACAAGAAAAAGAGCGCCATCGATTTAATTCGTCTCGTCTAAAAATCGGATATCGACGGCAAGACGACGAGGAACGCCGTGAAACTGTCAACGAGGTCGATTTTTCCAACATTACGTCGTCGGCTTACAAGGAAGGGGCGTTGTGCCTCTCGTTGCTCTCCGTCGCCGGAAACTCGCATACTCTCGCGAAATCCTGACATCTCTTTTCATTCTGAATCGAATTCCCCGATTTACTCTGCCTCTCCCCGCTTACTTTCCTCCGGAGACAAACGGTGTCTCTCATTTCCTTTATCGTTGATCTCGGTTGGTCCCCGAGCGCGAATAAGAAAAATCGTAGTTAACCCTCTTTTTGATATATATATATATATATCGATATAGCAATACAACGTACGCTCGGCTTCAAATCCACTTCGAAACTTTTACGTCTGATAGATATCGGCATTGTTATCGATTGTATACGCAGCTTGAAAGAAGGTAGATGATGTTATTTTATCCAGGAAACGGATATATCATTGGGACATATCACATCGGAACGTTATAAACATCGCTATAGATAAAATTTTTCATTGCGATTGCGTATTCGATATTGGATTGAAACTGGATCAGTAGGCTTTTCTTGAATTATTTTATATATTATTTTTTATTTTCGTAAAGTCGTTAGAATTGTATGGGATTTCACTGCGATTTTGCTGGGATTTCTAAGGAAGATTCGTCGATTCTCGGTACTCATATGTGTCTCTCCTTAATTCTAATAGACCAATAATTCTAAAAAAAAAAAAAACAAACAAACTGTGAAATATAATACAGTAATTATCGAACCACTCACCAGACTATCCCCTGCGCGCCCGATCCGATAGGCTTGAGGTTTTGGTAGCGCTTCAGGATGGTGAACTTGGTGTCCCCGACCTCGACCGTGTAGAACATGGCGGATAGCCGGGTTGTCATGTCAGGCCCCAGGTAAGGCATGCGCCTCGGTGTTCGTCTCTCCTGCTGCTGCACCTGCGCCGCCGTCTGCACCTGCACACCGTCCACCCCGCTGGAGCACTCCTGGTGCGCACGACGGGGACTTACGCTCTTAGCCACTTTGGACGTGAGATTTTCAGGGCACCCACGGAATAGTAGCACTGACAATGCTGACGGGTACTTCCACTGGGCTGCGCTGCACCTGCAAATGCCACGTCAGACCGCTCCTGCGGCAGATCGCGCCTCAGCACGTTGCTGCCCGATGAGTCCCTACGTTCCCCAGAATTGTCTGCAACAAGAAAAAAATCAAGACGAAAGTTCATATAAATCCGTTATTTTATTGACGATTTAAATTTATTATATATATTATTTATTATATTTTGTCGCTGTTAAAAAGTATACAAATCCTCAAATGATGATAATTCACGATGTACCAAAATAGATGGACTGAAAAAAAGTGTATTGTGTGTTTCTAATATCTGATTTTATATTATCATTTAATTGTATATTATCATAATTATGGTTATTATTGCTAGTCATTTTTGGGATAACCATATAAAATATGATTGGTCCAAAGATAACTACAAAATAAACATAAACAGTTGAATTATAATAATTATATAATTATTTTATTAACAACTTTTTTATTTTAATAGTATTTATATAATAATAATGACAATTATTTATAGTCGTTTTTTCAGTGCCAATTATACAAGGTGTCCCATTTTAATGTCTCGTCTCAAATAACTTTTTTATTTCTGATCTTAAAAAAAATGTTTCAGACAAAAGTTGCTTGAACTTCATGAGATCTTCAAGCAACTATTCAAGGTAATGACATCATCTTATGTCCTCTTCAAAGCCATATAATTTTGTCTGAAACATTTTTTTAAGATCAAAAATAAATAAGTTATTTGGGGGTGGGACATTAAAATGGGACACACTGTATATTTATTACATTATATTTGTTGATAGAACTATACATATACATATTATTATTATTATTATTACTAACATTACGGAAATAATAAACATAATAATAATCATAGTTATATTTAAATATAGTCACAAGTACCACAAACTTTTTCCTCAGTGCAGCTGTTACTGTTTATTTTGATTTATTCATAGTACTTTGGCAACAGTAGAACAGCATTTTGTTATCAAGAAATTCAAAAAGGAGAAAAAAAGAGATCTGAAAGTGTGACATGCATTTCACGTGAGAATTTCACAATCTAATTATAAATTATAATTTCTCTCAAGGACGCGACAAAATGCACGCGACGCAATATGATGCGATATTTGCAACATAAACAATCGAAACTGTATCACTTGTGCAAGTTTAATTAACGTCATTTACACAATAAATAATATTGCGTACAATAAACAAGCATAAATTAATGTCAAGAAAATACAAAAGTCAAAGGTAGAAAATGAGTTAGACTTTCCATCATTAAAGAGAATTATTCTGATAGGAAAGTAGAGCTCCAATTCAAATCGAATTATCATATATATTGTATTTGGATTTAGATGAGAATGAAACATCAGGTGTGTCTAAATAACATGACCCGTCGTTAATTAGCGATTTGGAATAATTCGCCATGTTTTGATGCATTCAAATATATTCAAATGACTGCTAAAAACCATTTTAACATTCTCATGGTTCAATATAAAGCCAGTTAGGACTCTGGCTTATTCTTTAGATCAAGTATCAACTCCAGTGAAAATCCACTTAGGATCTAGCTAAGATTCAGACAGAATCCAGATTGAATTTAAAACTGGATCTAACTTGAATAAATTTTACATTAGAGAGCCAGACAGAGTCCTCTTCAAAATTGATTATGCAATATACAGTGAGTGCAAAAAATATTCGTACAGAGAAAATATTTTTCAAAAAAACTTTATTTTTAAAAAGTATAAAATATTATCCAGAAATGAGACATCGAATTGATGTCGAATTGATATAAATACGATGATTTCAATTTGACATCGATTCGACGTTTAATTGACGATCATTTCTTTATTTATAAAGAATAAAATAGACTGTATGTTTCTTAAAATTGTATATACCAAAAAGATGTGTATTAATTATACAAAATATATCATCTAAAAATAAGCGAAAATTAAAAATTGTATTGTTTGAATGCTCAAAAAGTATTCGTACAGCCGAGAAATTTAGCTTTTAAAATCAGATGCGAAGCTCGTTTGTTTATTAGAACAGAATGTATTCATTGTATAAAATTGCTAATTAATGTTTGTTTTCTACAAATAAGACTTCTTTTATAACAAATTTCCTTTCCCTGAACTTTTTGCTCTCACTGTATATATTCATTTCTTTAAGTATACTTTTATGATTAGTATTAAATTATAGTTTTACAATCAGCATTTTTGAAAAGACAAGTAAGAAAGACATTGTAGTCTATTCCTATTTTATAATTTTTATTTTTAAAGATTAGAAAAAAAATTATCACTGAAAATGTATGAAAACTATATATATATATATATATATATATATATATATATTCATATGTTTATTTCAATTCATCTTACATATCCTACATTAATATTTATTAATGTTCCTATAAATGGAGCTATTAATAATTATCACATATGATATTATTAATCATATAATAATAGGATAATTTATTCGATAAGATCGTAATTATTGAGGAAAATTGTAATACCGATGCTTGCGAATTTTTTTTTGTGAAATACCGATTGTTTACGGACATTTTTTGCTTAAAATTCGAACCACGTTCATCACGTCAGCAATACAGATCAGGGGATAGAAACAAAAGCTGTTATTTTTTAAACTCGAAAGTCATCCACTCGTCAATCCATTATCTATTGTTCTTGATTGAAGTTTGCGAGAATCGCTACTGGAATGAAATGTGTATTTATTAACAAAAATTATGCTATCAAACGAAATACAGTGCAATTGCACAGATGGAAACGTATCTTGATTTCTTACATATAATACATTTTGATTTTTTCCAATAAATAAAAAAGAATATATTTATATATTTAATTATACATTTAATAGAAAATGATAAAAAAAATGTTAGATTATTACTTGTAATGCAGTAAGATAAGATAAGATACTCAAAAACTTGCACCTTATCTTCATACATATATCTTTTATAAAAATAATATTAAAACATTTTTATGCGGTTGAAAAGTTACTATTGCACCACGAAAACTATTAATGATCGATGCTTTCGATACAATAGAATTTAATCACTGTCACTGTGTAGATAAAAAGTATGGGCAACTAAGTAACAGTCGTATTAATTTATACCAGTAGTATTAATTTAAACATTCTAAATTATGTTAAACAATCGATGATTCATGGTACCCCATGACTCATGCCCCGGTTTCCCCTATTACAAACTACAAGCAAGAGGGAAAAAAGCAGATTCCTTCAAATCAATTAAGACATAGACCAGATTGATTTTGACATTGTAATTCAATGTTATATAATAAGATACTAATATAAAATTTAATAATTTTTAATGAAATATTAACACAATAAAAGTTATTATTATAAAAATGTTTTTATGTTTTAATAAGATAATCATTTTGTTAATAATAAAATGGTATTAATAATAGTACAACTTCTTATTAAATATACTCGCCTAAAATATGTTAAATAAAACAGCTAACGATCAATAAATTCTAAGAATATAATATAAAAATTAATTAAATGAACACATTAAGCTTTAATAACTTATAATATTAAAGCTGAAATAGGAGTTTCGAGTGCAAATACTAATCACGAACTAGACTAGAGCACAGAACGGAGATGGAGTGTCAAAGAGAATATTTCTAACTAAAGGAGAACAGAACAAGCAAAGATGTTTTCATCAGTTTGCAGAAACTAGCACTCCATCAGCGCAAACCACAGCGAAAGGGAGATGAAGAGAGACGCGAATCCGAGGAATCCCATCAACGGACGCAGCAGCGACAGCTGTATAAATCGTTAAAGATAATAGTGCCTGTCGCTGAGACATGTGATAGGGAAGAAAGGTGACTATCTCTGTGGCATCTTACTCCGAGTGATCTGGGTCGTCTTGCTTCTGTATATAGTTGTCGAAGACTACGACTATAGAAAAGCCAGGATCGTTGCAACGTCCGTCATCGTGTCGCTTTTCAATCGGTCGATAGGGCGAACACCCTCTCGAGCGAATAAACAATCGAGCTTTCAAGCTTTGTGTGTAATGTGGCTAACCCAATTGCATCTCGATTCAGTGTTTGGATAATAAGAGCTCCGCCTTGTTTAATTATCAGGCATCGATTAATAGAGAGAAAGAGAGAGAGAGAGAGAGAGAGAGAGAGAGAGAGAGAGAGAGAAAGAACGAGAAAATTGATAAAAAATATACATGCAAGTGACTTACAATACGTAATAAAAGAAAAATCAATTAAGTCCACTTTTATTTAAAAAAAAGTAACAGGTCAGTGCCGGGAAATCTATTAATCATCAACTATCTATATTTAACAAAACAAGTCCTCCAAGTCTATAACATACATATAAATGTTTTCCTTTTTGATGTTAAAATATTATAATTTTTTTCACTTGTTAAATTACTTTTAATACATGACTTCTAACTATTTAAATATAATATACATAATTTTTTTTATTAATTATGATAATTCTGATTATTTATGATTTATAATAATGTTGAAAAAAATGACAAATTATTAGATTGCAATATAATGTTAACCATATCGCAACTTCGTTGACATGACACCTCCGTAGCAGCAGCGAATACTTTGGTGGGCGTGCTTTCTTGAGGGCCGATATCTCTTCTAGCACCTCGGGATTCCCCCAATTATTTATAGCGACTGTCGCAGACGTAGACCGACAACGACAACAACGACGACGACTACGACGACGATGGCAACGACGCCGCCGCCGACGCCGCAGTCGTATTCTTCGTGGTTGTCTGCATGGGCCAACCACCTTCTGTCGTTCGCCACCTGCTATCAATTACGTAAACACGTTGATGAACGTAAACACGCTCAATTAAAACACGGAGGCTTCAAAAATACTTTTGTGAAGAAAATCCCAAAAATCATCGAGACCAAAAATCATCATTCGGTCAACACTTGTAAAATGTAAAAACGTTCGATCGAAATCTACGAAGATTTCAAAAGTTACGAGGATTATTGAAATGTAGGTGGAACTCGTTTGATCACGTTGCGATTGCCAAGACACTCACATTCAAGCTTACCGAATGAAAAAATTCTGAGCATCGGTCATTATGAGTAGCTATGTGGTCAAAGAGGACCTTTATACCTGTATCAGACTACGGATTGATGATTGATGATTGCCCGATTCTACTTCAATTAATCACGATATAATGAGTCCACTGTAATTGGCTGAAATAGAACTGGGCAATTGTAATCGTAATCGTCAATATGTAGACCGATACTCCCCCCTTTAGAATGCTTACTTGTTCGAGTTTACGAAAACTCAACGAAACTCAAAATTTCAAAGTTATGGAGACATTCGATCGAGAGAATAATCGAGAATCACACTATTTGATTAAGAGAAAGTGATGAATTGCAAAACTTTCAGCATCTGAAAACGGTTTAGTTCTTGAGGTGCAAAGTTATGTTTGAAGTAAGCAATCTAGAATTGACTTTTAAGATTTCTAGGGGTCAAGTTCAAGCGGCGCGTTCAATCTTGAAGTGCTTTGCAAATCTGAATATGCTTTGGTCTCAATTCTTGTGTTAGAAAAACGTAATACATAAAACTAATCACAAAGACTTTTTAAAATAAAAATTTTGACCAAACATTTTAATTTTTTGTTCGCAATCTTTTTTTTCTTTTGCGAGTAAACTTATCGCATTTTGTATTTTTCCCTATAGTGATGAAACTTGATGGATATTGAAATAAAAAACAAAGCGGATGAAAAACAACACGCAGCCGGAAAAAGGCACGGTGTTATTTTCACCGGCTCCGGAAACCACTTGGAACCTTTTATGAAAATAGCAATGGCTCTCGTGAATAGAAATACAAGACTGTGGAATTTTTACATACTTTTCAACTCGGTACTCTGTTGAAATAAAACTCCATAAACTGAATAAAAACACCGAATATACAGAGCGTCACATTTCTACAAGATAAACAAGATTAAGTTGATGGCAGGTATTAATTCTCTCTCTCTCTCTCTCTCTCTCCCTCTCTCTCTCTCTCTCTCTCTCTCTCTCTCTCTCTCTCAACATGAATTTTATCGATAAAAACCCAGAGAGAATTTTTTCAATGGCTAATTTTTTAATTAAAATTAAAATTTAATTAAAATTATTAAAGATTAAAGTTTCGTCGTTCCGTTTTTCAAGCGTTTTCAAAAAACTAATTTTTAACATGCGGCTTGTAATGCAAAAACTAACATTTCCATCTGAAAAAAAGTTGATTTTTTGTTCGCTAAAGACTTTACCATTAATTCAATAGTTGATTCTATAAGAGAAGAAGAGACACTTCTTATTATAGATTATTACATGATTTGAGCTTCATTTTTCGTCTGAACGCCTTCGGATTCAAGTTAGGCGTGTTCCAAGAGAATTTCACGCGACGGCCATTGTCGTGCGACCATAATTCACGGGATAAGACGGATTTAAGAGAGTTCAGTTTCACGTCTCTTGCGCCGGAGATGATTTAGCGCGGAAGACCAGATAGTTTTCGTCTACCACGCCTCTGATCTATCACATTTAGAATATACGAGAATGTACACATTTGAGCAAAATTTATGTTTCGATTTGAAGAAACTTCCTGCGTATATTAATATCGTGTCATATAGTTACCAGCGCCATGTTTGACAAATACGGCGTAAAATGAGAATCTTTACGAGCGAGTGTACCAAATTTTATATGTGTAGCAAGAATATTATATCTCTCTCGAATACTATAAAGTTCTGTTATGCTATAAATTTCTTTAAGCACCCTTAGCACACGCGATGATTTTTGGTCCTTTACTATATATAATGGGTCTTTCGTGTCTAAGTTTAATTTTCATCACTTTTACAAGCATACAAAAATGATTGAGCGATTCTCTTACATATACTTTAATATTTTTAGAAAGTATTTGTAAGGTAAAACTATTTGTCCATTAAAAAAAAAAAGGAAAGGAAAGAGATTATTATTTAACCTGTGACTATTATTTAGGTGCTTCTAGTATTTCAAAGAAACAAAAATGCGCAGAGTATACGAATATCTCGTGTGTAGAAAAATTAATATATATAAAATTTAAAAGAAATTTTACACGACATATAATATTACATAAAAAGTAAAATATTTAACATATGCAAAAATTGTGTAAATATTACAAAAACTTTGAAAAAAATTAAATATGCTAAAATTTACAAAATTTCGCGAAGAGTGCGAAATTTTACAAAAACGCGCTCATATTTCTGACTTCTGATTTAACTTGTGTGAATTAAATTGTATGCAAACTGAGTATACAAACTGCAAGCCGAGCTCGAAAGTCTCGTTCGCAAGCGTTGCAAATATTTGAACAGCATGAAGTATCGGCAAACTCTTCGTTACGTTACGTACACTTGATGGCGTACATTTCGATCGTAATCTATTTTAGTTGAATATTTTGAGCGTGCGATGGAGAATTGATCGTCCGTCAGCGAACGTCGCGCAAATTAATACTACCGTAACGCACACACTCACCATAAACAGACGGCCATTGTGGATGTGGCGGCGAAAACGCTGACACGCCCGGCGGGACGGATGCGGAAGCAGGGATCTGCAAGCAGACAGAACAGAGACGTCCCTCAGTGAGCGTGTCGACAGAAATTTGCATGCGTTCGCGGATGCGTTAATGCTGCACGCGTTCCGCTCGCATATACCGACGTCCATCGATTCGCACGGGTGCCACTGTGCCATCGTGTGGCCTTTCGCTCGATACCATTGCACCCCGTTGCACGGCTATGCAAATCAATGGCGCACGTGCGGCGGCACGAACCCTCGACATAAAAACGCATTCGGCGAAGATCAAACGACTTCAATGTGAAACAATTCTGTAACGATCATTCCATGTCGTAACGATCGTCGTAACGTAAAGCGTACATAATATTTTTCACAACGGAAAAACTTTACATATTTATTATTACTATTATTATGTTGTTATTAATGAATAAAAACGCTTGGCTATCAATTTAAAATTTTATGAATTTTTGAAAATTTTTTTTCCTTTTACTCACGATGTATTTATTTTGATAATTGATGATCACTTTTTTATATTAACAGGAGAATTTAATTTAATTTTTATTTCTGTCATATTTCGTATGTTTTTTTTTACGTATATTAGGTAATGCATAATGAAGATATTGAGTAATTATGAATCAACGGACTACCGACGATCTTGCCTTTACAGAAATGTTCAAATCCATTCAGTACAATTCGTCCACTCAATTACAGCACAAATAATAAGGATTAATTGCTATAATTCTCAACAACTCGTTTCTATCGCTTCTTGTTTCGCAGAATATTTAATGGACTCCTTCGGGAAATGATACAAATCTCTCTGTTACATAATTAAGTTGGGTTCAATTGCCCGGGAAATCGTAAATTCAACTACAATTGCGCCTCGTGAATAATGTATTGTCGATGCTCAATAATTTACATAGCTCAATTTAATTTTTTTCCCGACGATTTTTCAATTCTCCAGCTATGCTCTATCTAAGAAAAGAAATTAATTGGAAGTGGCGTATATTAATAAAAGACACAAGTACAGTTGTGTTTAATTCCAGAAGTCGCGTCTCCCTTTGACGGGGATGTTCTCGTCGATTTATTTCTGCGGGCGGTCTCGCCGAATACTCGTCCCACGAATTTCGGCGCTGAGAGAACTCGGATAGCTTTCCGTCCGTCCCGCACAGGAATGCTGAAAAAGCAGTACGAGAGCGCTGGCCAGTGCACGTTAATTCAGATATATACCATGTCTAAAATTAATATAAATTAGCGCCGCCGTCGGCCGCCGGAATGCCAGCGTCGTTCCTGTAAATTGAGACAAGTCGCGCGTGGTCCGCAACCACCGTCCTTACTACTATAAAGCCCATATCAGACTACGAATTGCCGGTTGCAGTTCCTGGTTGCTTAGTTCCACTTCAGCCAATCACGACGCAGTGAGCCCGGAATGCTTAAAGTAAAATCAGGCACCCAGGAATCGTAAATAACAATCCATAGATCCGGGTTTTCATTTTCTGGTTAACTTGTGGTTTATAGGATTAATCTGATATTTCATTCAATAAGCTTCACCTATGATAATATCAAGGTTGAAGTCCATTGGATGAAATATCCAGTTAAGCTTAACTACAAGTTAAGATAATGATTGGGCCATAGCCTTAGAAAATCAGAGATACGTCTTTGAATCAGTTAGATTAGTCGCTGTCATTGTTTTTCTTTACTACGGTAATCAGGCCATATTTTTTAGACTCTTTAAACAGCCAATCTAATTATCCTTTTATGACAAATCTCTGGTTTTTTAGTAGTCTAACTCGTAGTCTGACACAGGCTTTAAGTTCCTTAATAACAGCTCCGTTGTTTTCGCCACCACGTTGGCCTGATGAATACATTCGCAACTAAAGGATTGTGAGCAAACACGCGATGTGAACAATGAAGTTAAATTAAAAAAAAATTCATTTTTTGAAAATATTTTTATAAATCAAAGAACGTTTATGTGAAGTCCTCGAAAAATTCGATGCAAAAAGAAGGATGTGGCAATAATAAAAAGGATTGTAACGTACGTATTACGTAAAATACAAACATTAAATAATAATTTTGTTATAATAATTACTCCTCTCGAAATTTGCAGCACATTATTTCGCCGGATGAGTATGTCGAATTATATACATTTAAGTCGTCGAGATAAATATTTAACTACAATGTCAATCGCTATCAGCATAAAAAAAAAACATAATCTGCGCGTCGCAATTGCATTCCAACACGGCTCGGATTATTTCACGTTACACAGAACAATGCTATCCGAATTGTTTCGTTAACCGAGTTTCAACACAAAGAATTAGAGCCCGCTGGCTTTGTAGAGCACACATAGCAAACTGATAGAAGCATTTGGTTTCGTTGTAAAAAACAAAAAAGGTATGATGGTATGATGGGAATAAAACTCGCAAACCCAGTTAAATCGGCAAAGAGGATTACGCGATTCTTGCACTAGGAATCATTTCACAAAAAAGGATCGAAAGGTCAGCTTCTAGAGTTACAAGCGCGAGCCGCAAAGTTCACGACTAGTCGCGTTCGATCGGTTTTAATCTGTAACGAACGAGCTAAGAAAACGGCGGCGGCGATTCGTGAAAAAGCGTCCCTAAAGTGTCGTCAAGGGCGAGCATAGGACGAATCCGTTCCAAAGGGTCCCAAAAGGTCGTTTTAGATAGGCAGGAGCATCTGCCGCCTCCGGCTGCTGGAAGAAACGATAAATAGTGTCGGGAAGCTACGAAGCTAGTCTTCTCAATTAACGACGATCGACGTGAATGGGGCACAAAGTGCTCTCCCCGATCGAGACACGATAAATATTTTCTCGACGGAATTGCCGTAAAAGGAAGATAGAGCGAAGGTTTTTTTTACACTCCAGTGCTTCAAATTAGATGCAAAATTATACATCTGTAAATAAGGAATTTTCGTAAAACACGACGCGTAACACAAATGATATGAAATATTCATATCCTATACATTTCAGGGAATAGTAATTACGAAAATACAGAAATTCTAGAAATACACTTCTATTTCTAGAATTACATACCTAAGTTTCAGTGAAAGTTATGTACGAGTTGAGACACGATCTACTTTATCATTCTATTTTCTTTCCTCGTCACACAATAGTTACTTCGACAGATGTAATCGAACTTGCAAAACCTCCAGAACATCGACAGATCCAAGATAATTCAAAATGGTTTGAACTCTATTTCATTTCAATAATCTCCGAAATAGAATACCACGTTCTCGTAAAACCATAGTCCAGAAGAAAATTTTTAATTTATTACAGAATAAAGGAAAGAACCAGAATAATGGAGTTAGATAGAAATATTCGGCATATTTTTATCATTCCTAAATTATTTATAGCAAAAGAGATGTCAATTAAATAAATTTTAGGAAAATTTTTAATAATAAAAGACAAAAGAGCAATTTAATTTAAAAATGTATATATATAATTTTAGAAAGGTATAAAATTTAATATTAATTGATTTCGCAAAAATAATTATTTGCAAATTAAATTATGAAACGTTATTTCCTACGTAGAATTATTTTGTTAAAATATTTAAAAATTTAGCTAGACACAGATTTTAAAATAATTTTGTTGATTCATTAAAATAGTATTGTAGGAAACTCAAACATAATGAGAAGTAATATTGCATGAAATTTTGATATTCTATGCAAGCTTAACATAATTATTACGACAGTTTAATAAAATTACTAATATTAATAAAATTAATTTCAGATATGTATTTATCTAAATCTTTAGATACTTTAGTAAAACCATTTTTTCGTAGATATATTTGTATACTGAGAGAAAAATTTCAAAGTATTGGGACGCAAATGTTACTTACGAAATTTGATTGTGATGACGAAATATATATATTTGTGTGAAATATATTTCATTTATTGCAAATAAATAAAATAGATAACTTATTTGCTAGGAATAAAATTTTATTTCGCCCGTATATTATATTTAAATAAATATCTATTTCAATGAAACTTCTCATAAATATATTTTTAGACATCTTTTTCTTAGTGTATGTAACATTCATCATGTATAGTATCGACCTCCAACGTCGGATTGATTTCATACTGTGGACGGAAGCAAACGAGATAGCAGATGTATCGATGTCTCAGGAGCGAACCGATAATATACAGCGATGTTGCTCGATCGAATCAACGCGAACTGTCTGTTATGAAAGGGGGACGGAATGTCGATTCAGATATTAAATTTCCTTGCGAATGGCGTTCCCTGTAGTGCGCGCGCGAAACTCGTCCCTATTTCCCACAGGACTCCGTCAGGCTCCTGTCAGGATGCATTGCTCACCCCGTTCGCTTTTACGGTGTCCGCTTTTATCCAACCGTGTTACAGGACTCGTAATGGCTGACCTGTCTCAGAATGGCGATGAGTGGTCCAGCTTGGACCACAGTCATCGAAATAAAACACTGTGCATTTTTTATCATAGCCGAAAAAGCAATTCGTTGCAATTTGTTGTAAAATATACAATTCACGTTTGCATAACAAAACAGCTCTGAATTCCAGTTCTGTTAAACAATTTATTTAATTAAAAAAATGCGTCAGTTATAAGCCATTTAAATTTATTTAATTAAATAATTAAATAATTCATTAATTCACTGAGACACACTTCAGAAATTACGTATTACGCTAAAATATATCGTTTATTAATAAATATTTATTTCTAATTATGATAGAAATACTTTGTCACGTAAATAAGAGATATATTTAAAGCTCCATTTTCTTTTAGAAAATCATTTTCGTTATCTTTAGAAGAAATTTTGAAAATTGCAGGAAAAAGACAAAGAGATAAAAGTTATCTTTTGAAAATCACGAAATAGCATCCCATAGTTCAGTTCTCATTGAATTACAGATAAAAGAACTTGAATTCGTATTCGTATCCAATCAGGCGACTAATTTTCCTGCGTGTCCAAGACGCCTCAGAATTCTAAGAAAATTGAATTTGCTCCCTTTACGAAGCATAGGAAGTCGGAGAATGACATTCGACTTCAAAGCGTTCTTTCAAAGCACATCCTCCGTGCATCTATGAACCTTTCGATCCTCTCTTTCGGTCATTAGACACGCATCTCGGTTCCGATAAGGAATCATATTTTCCGCTCATGTAGAGTCAGGAGTGACTTCTTTTTGCTACTAAGGATTGAAAGTCTATACGCGACTTGTATCACTGCGACTTGTATTATGCTGGCTCATCATACTATCATGTTCAATATAAAAAAAATGTAATTATTAAAAATTGAATCTCTCGCAAAAGATTAATTTTTTTATGATCGCATAACTATGTTAAAAGAATTGAAAATAAAAATATTTTTGTGTAATCTGTGAAAATGAGTGTGCTGTGTATAGCATTATTAGATAATAAGAAAATGCGTTTTATTTCAGAATAATTATCAGTGCTCTTTTTAATAACAAAAAAAAGATTTTTTTTTCAAATTTTATGTTAGTGATTTAAAGTTGCAAAAATTTTCTGTCATGCGTTTTAACTACGTTTGACGATATCATAAGATATAACATTTTCTCGTCGCATTGGAAAAGGGAGGAGTTGATACGGCGAATGAATGGCGAGAAAGATGCAAGAAATCATTAAGCGAATCCATCGATAGCAAGGAACGTCGATAATTCCATGCTATGGCTTCCCAACGAGAGGGAGATTCATCCCTCAATCAGACCCCGCCCCAGAGATTTGTCAGATAAGAAGTTGTCTGCAATAAATTTCGCTTTCTCCCGACCACCTATTACTTCGCCGTTTTTTCCTTTTCCTTTACCTTACCACTCGCATCCGTTTCCCGTAACTCTAACTTCGTTCACAACACCGTAAGATAGTCTTGAAAAAAAAAAAGCGGATTAAAAGGAATTAATGGGAAGTTGCGCTGAAAACTCTGCTCCTCAACTAAGGATTAAACTTAAATCCTAACGAACGTTTGAAACTCTTTTTATTTCTTTCCAGTCTTTTCATAATTCTTTTACAAAATAAGAAAAAATTGAAACCAAAAGAATTAGGATAGAATACCTTTTCTGTGTCATTAAGATTTATTTCATAGAAAAAAAAACGGAAAAGATTTTAACTATTAATTTGCTTGTGAGGGATATGAAAGCTTCTTAATAAAAAGGAAATGAAAATATAATTAATTGGTATAAACAGTTTGTCATATTTATCAAATAAAATTAAAACAAAATGTCAGCAAAATCGAAATAAAATTAGCGCTATGTATTTCAATGTACTCTTCTTTTCATTTAGAGAAACATTTTTCAATCCTCTTTTCAAAGAAAGACGCTTTTTAACTGAAAAAAAATGATAAATTTTTTACATCAAACTAAAACCAGGTTCCGTCTTCAGAGAATTCACAGATTGAATTTCTCCAATTTCATAGATTGAATTTCCATAAATCCTTTTCAGTTGTGAAAGAGCATGCACTATATATACATTCAAAATCAACACCTTTTGTATCCTCTTGAAATATTGTAAAAGCAGAAGAGACGACGCGTGATAACCTTCCTTGCATTTCAGTTGAAAAAGCAGCAAATTTACACTTCATACCCGCATAAATTTTTTTAATACTATTATGAACTTCTTAAGAGTCTAACATTAACAAATTTGATTCAACCATTGTTACTCTCGCACAAAGCAGGTTTTAAACTCATTTACGAAGTCAATATTAACCCTTTACAGAATAAAGTCCCGAGAGATGAAAAAGATCAGCTGCTTTATATCTATTGTGTGCTTTTTAAAAATGCTGAATTATTACACGGATTTGACTTACGATGAGAATAAAAACATATCTATCGTTCTCTTTTTTTTCGAAAGTGACACAATTCAAAAAATTAAGTTTTTCAAAAAAATGATATGAACTATTTTACAATTTACAACAGAAAATTAATCACTACTTAAATAATGTTGACAAAAAATATTTTCTTAAAAATTATTTACGTTGTTAAATCTGTCCAAATCATAGATTTTCTCTTTCGTAGGAATTCGAAAGGTGGATCGAAATGAAGTAATGGGCCAAAAGATAAAAATTTTAATTTAATAATTTTATCCACTTAAATGTGTTGTAGAATACCCCCAATTCATGATTCGAAAGTAAGAAATAAATTAATGAATAATACAGACACTGTACATATACAAAGTTTCACATTTCTATGATAAATGAAATTCGTGAAGAGAAGTCGACCAATTGTTTTATTGCTATATTATATTCTATATAAAGAATATATATATATATATATATATATATCAATATATACATATATATATATATATATATGTGTGTATGTCTATTGTATAATTTGTAATTCTATGATTCTTTTGGTACTTTTTATCATTTTTGTTTCCAAATTTCATTATTCCTTTACTCTGTATGTCAAAATAAAATTTTAATTCACTCTGATATGTCGGATTTTTCTCTGATATGTCAAAACAAAATTTTAATTCTCTTCACAAAAATTTAGAGAATGATTTAAAAAAAAAGTTCACACATGTTCGAGATTTTTATTACGGAATTTTGAAGAATTTTTTTTTTATAGTAAAAATTCGCACAAGTTTTAACTGCTATTGTGTGCTATCTTCTGTTATACATCATTAAAAAAAATCGATTTTTTTCTTCCTACATAAATATTATCTAAACATTATCTATAGAGAGATATAAAAAAGTGTTTTAAATAAAAGTTGAAAGAGTACTTTGTATTGTAATACACTCTAAATTTTTTACAGTAAAATCTCACTTCAAAAGAATGAAAATACAATCACCCTTGAAAAAAAATGAAAAAGTGAAAGTTCTTTTTCACTTCTTGAAAAAGAACAACAATTTTCACTCTTTTTAGAGTAAATTTTCACTTCAAAGGAGTAAAGTCTCACTCCAAATGAAATTTCACTCTTTTGAAAATTCACTTTAAAAAGAATGAAAATTGTTACTTTTTTATCAAGAAGTAAAGGATGATTGTATTTTCATTTTTTTAGAGTGAAATTTCATAAGAAATTTAGAGTGTACACTGAAAGAAAAGATTGGTTGCTGCAGCAAATTAGATGGTTAAATATGGCACAGCATTTTTAATTGGCTGCAGCAATCAATTTTTGGTTGCGTTAGCCAATCGAAATCCTAAAGTAATGCAGATAGGCTAACACAATTAACAATTGGCTACAGCAACCAAAAATTGACTGTTGCAACCAATTAAAAATGCTATGCCATATTTTATCATCTAATTTGTTGCAGCAGCCAATTTTTTGTTTCAATGTAGTAATAACAAAATAGGAACATTTGTTGTTTACATTGTTAGAGAAAATTATTATTATTAAAATATTATGAAAAAGTATAATATATTAAAAGAGAAAACATAGTAAATCAATTTTTAAACAGAATTCTGTCTCCGAACAGATTTTCGGTCGATGTCCACAGAATTAGTGGTTTCGATCCACTGTGATACATACCGAAGAACTAAACAATGACGGAGAAAGCAAATTAGATCCGGTTGAAATGGCTACTTCACGCCATTGGATAATTCACGTCCACGTATTTACTATCAACAAAGGAATCAACTGGGTTCATGAACTAATTGACGTAGTCCAATGGAAGGCGGTGAGGCGCCCGTTAGCGAGACGCCTTCGCAAGTTTGAATTACAAAAGCCGCATAGTAAGTCCACGGTATCGCCTCTTGGCAGTGTCCTCGGTAATTTGAAACCACTGTTTTGGCGCCGACGACCGATGTATGATCGTAATAATGGCGCTAACGAGCTGACGCCACCGCATTTTCCAGACAACGTCGACGTTGCAGACCAATAATCATAACTCCGTTATTCCTCGCCGCCAAGAGAACCTCGCGAGTCAATTAACGTTAGGAGGGAGCTCGAGAAAGGATCCATTTAACTCCTTAATGCGATTTAAATGTGTCAACCGAGTTGTAAACGAGTCTATGGCTGCAACCAGTAGACGGTCTTCAGGGTGCAAACAAGATTCGCAATGTGCATATTAATCTGTTAATTAATCTGTTAAAACTGTGTAGTGATACATTTAGGTACCAATTACGCGATAAATGCAAATAAATTTTATTTCAATGGAATACTTTAGTAAAAATGTTGTCATAAGAAATGATCTTTATAAGTAGTGTCTCTAGAAGGCGGAGATTGTCTGAACAATCTTGTCAAAGTTTTCATTAGCTGGACGTAAAATGGACGCGAAACCAATCAGATAATAACTGAGCAGATATGTATAGATACATAAAACGTATTTATACAATTGTGTAAGTGCATGCATATGTGCACATACATGTACCATATTTAATAAAACTAGAAGATTAATTGAACTCTGTCTTCTAAGAACATTACTTTTAGTACATAAACACTTTTAATCCCCTTCTAAGTATTATCCATTTTTTTCACGTTTTTTTCCGATTTCTTTTTACTGATGAAAAATATCTTTTATGTTAAGACTTTTTTTTTAAATTTGTTTAATTATCTTCAATATTCTGTAACGTAAACCGATATAAATAGATCGAAATATATTACATTTTTTCTCTTCCTACATTTAAATCCAGGCTTTATTTAAATCTCTTGAGAAATCCAGAATTACTTCCATATAATAAATTATAATAAATACTTAGAGTAGTATATGCATGTTGTGCGCAAAGCACTTTAACGAGAATGCATTAACGATGAAACTCTCTCTTTTCCTTTTCTCACTTTGGTGTTTTGCTCTTCAGATATACCGCAACCAAGCCGAAGTGACGCGCACGAGCGTTTCGTTATTGAATGTTAAATTCGTCGGCGTTTTCTCTACCGTCACGGTAATTACTCCTAATCAGTATTCCGCGGACGGCTGCCAGAGAGGAACGTCCCACCTCATCTCACCTCACTTTGCCTCAGCCTCTTCGGACGACACCGGTAATTATCCGACGATTCGCCGGGGCAAGATCAGTTACGGGTTCATCGACCGAATTTTCTAAGCAGGATAGAGAGGAAGGGAACCAGGCGGGTGGGCAACAAGAAGCGACTGGAAAACCACGAATAATTGCAGATTCGCTGCAAGATGGACAGACGAAGGAACAGGCGGAAGAAGCGTCTTGAATAAATCGCGACGATAATTGGCGGAGAGCGAAGAGCGACGGTTTTCACCGCGGTTCGCCACGGTGGTTCGCCCGCGAGATATCTGGTTGAACCGGCCACCCAGGCGACGTCGGCGTCGTCAACATTACGTTGACGTTGCGAGACGCCACCGTACCGCCTAATCGTTTAGCAGCTCTTTTGGAAGCACTAATTCTGAGATGAACAGACCAGTGTCAGGAATGTTGAAGTCAATCGCTTGCCGCGTTAATTTGGAGCGATAGTTGTTGTGCGCAGAAAAAATGATTTTACTAAAATATCTAAAAAATTTAGATACATATGCTAAAAATAATTTTGTTGGAATATGTTAAAATAATTACATAGGAAACTCAAGCATAATAAGCAATCCTGCAAAAAGTTAACATTTTTGCAATCAGTTTAAGTGTCCTACATAATTATTTTAATAGTTCATACTCTTTTTAAACCCATATATCTGGCTAAATTTTTAGATACTTTAACAAAACCGTTCTTTTCGTGTAGGATCAAGATGGTAGTCGATAAAAAGAGACTCAAACGGAAATGCTATTTCGAGAGGACATTGCATTCAGGCCAATATTCATTGTCAATTCTTATATTTAAGACCTTTTTAACAGTTTTATGATATCGTGCGAAAAAACAATTACAGAATCGTATTAGTATCTCAAGTCATTACTTAAGATAGTCTTGAATAACGAATTATGAATATGGATTATAAAGTTGATCCAACATTTATAAACCGCGTACTGATATTCTCTGCGAGATAAAATAAAAATCTCAATTCACATTTAACGATATTAAATAACGATATTAAGACTCTCCGCATAAGAACGTCCGTAACGCATTACGTTACGTTAAGTACTTGATCTTGAACATGAGCTTCGTAAAAGTAAACTTATATTAACGTACAAAAAAAATCACACATAATATTCAACGTTACATTATAATTTTTTTTATGCCTAAGGTAAATTTACTGTACAGACTCCAGTTTATGATCAATACTTAACGTAATGCATAACGGATGTTCTTATGTAGAGGGCCTAAATTAATCGTAACTATTATAATTGATAAGAAATGTATTCAGATTATAAATAGAATTGTATTTTTGTATTCTCTTCTATTTTTATATTCTCGGTATTTTGGAAAAAAAGATAAAAATAGATAATATAGGAGAAGAGTCACATTTCCTCGGGATATCGCATGTTAGCGGTAACGATTTATTAGCAACGACGATCACTGTTACGAGAGCAAACGGCTGCTGGTTGAGTAAAAGAGGTAGTACGATCCTCGCGGCCGTAAAAGCCGCGTCTACAAGATCGTAAGCCTTTGGCCATTACTTGTCGCGAGAGAGAGAGAGAGAGAGAGAGAGAGAGAGAGAGAGAGAGAGAGATGGGGGTGCTTAATTCTGCAACTGTAATGGTCGCCAAAGAAAGCAAAAGGAAAAGGATGAGAAAAAGGCTCGTTAGCAAATCGTTAATCGCACATTCCCGCCAATCCGCTGTTATCCGTTGGTTACCGCAGGAAAAGTCGAGGATATCTCGATCAACGGAACATCAGACGACACGGAGGCGACAGGTGCCGTCTGTCTGGGACGTGTTCGGATAAGCCACAAACCGATTTCCTAGGCAGGTGTCTGAGAACCAGCAGAAATTTTGTCGATGACCTTTTTACTTCCCTCTGGGAATTTAGGCGGATAGGTACGTAGAGAGATTTATTCAGATTGCAGAAGATATTTCTCAAGAATCATCGATTTCTCGACCAACTTTAACGCATAATAATGAAATGGTTCACTAACAAATATACATCTATAGACTCTAAGAATATTAATATTTTTTACTAAGAATCCTAATATATATAATACAAATAATACAAATAATACGGTTGGTAATCATTTAAAGATATTCTTATGATAAAATTCTAAGAAAGTCGTGTTTCGTAAAATCTTCATTAATCTTCAAGAGCATTCAAAAAAGCTCCAAAATTTTTTTTACGACTAGAATGCTCTCCAGAATAACAAATTGAGAGATTTTTAATTTCATACTTGAAACACATAACTTATCGAATAATTTCTACGTCGTGAGCTTCAATAATATAATTTTAAATACAGAATGTAGAGTCAAACTTTCATATATAATAGAAAGAAAGTGTTGATAAAAAAAATTGCACAAAACAAAGCGGGCAGGAGCCAGACGAGGGAGCATTTCGTGAATTTCAAAAATGTCATCAATGTCAGCACGGCAGACAGTGTTGCACGCGGCGCTTCTATTTATACACGGCGGCGCGCAAAATTGGGCGATCGTCGCAAAAGAGAAGTCAAGGCGGACGCGAGCGTTCGATTGAATTCTCGTCGAGGGAAAAAAGTTCCAATTTCGTCGCAGAATTCATCTTCGGGGTGCGACGTGACGGGGTGTGACGGCATATGTGGCGACCGCATCCCGGAGTGAAATATCGAACGGCATCGCTGGATCGCAAATCAGCGTTGAGAGAGTTGGCGCGAATTACGAGAGTCTGCTGCGAGGAAGAAGTGATCATACATTTGGAGGCGTGAACAAGCGCGACGGATACTTTGAATTAACTTAAAATCGTGCGCGAGAGAGAGAGAGAAAGATACGTCTGTTTGGTCTATGAAGATAATGGAATACCGCTCGCATGAGAGAATTTCGGCGTGAGTCCAATCTCGCGCGTTAAACACAAATCTCGTTGTAAAAGCGTACGCTATTCTAATAGACAGACTATCTATATAGACAGACACTTGTATATAGAGAGAAGATTTAATCCATTCACTAAAAAAAGAATAATAATAACTACTAAATGTTGAATGAAATAATTTCAAAATGTTCGGTTGGTGTAATCAAAAGTAATTTTATACTTTTCTAAATATTTAGTAATTATTATCAAACAGTTATATTATTATATTATGTTGGATAATGTTTACTATAAATATACCAAAAACCTTTCTCTAAGTAATGTTTCGATCAGTTAAGAGCTTAATATTTCATTAAAGATTTAACATCACCCTCTTATGCGTGTCTAGACTAGAAACAATTTTCACAAATCCCGTTCTCACATTATTTTGTTAAAAGCGAAATTCCCCCTTCAACAATCCGGAGTCTCTGAAAGCGCCGACTACGCGCTTTTTCACATTCAGGCGTACCGAGAAACGATTCCTCTCCGTCGGATTTACTTGCGTATAAACGGAGGGAAACCGGAGAATAGGAAAGCAATCTCATTAGACGCGAATCCTGTTCCTCTGCGATTCGCCGTTTTACTCGAACTTCGGATATAAATTAAAGGCTATATATTTTACGACTACCTACGACGGTGCGGCCGACCAGGAGGTAGGAATCCGTCTGCAGATCCCGTCCGATTCCGAAGTAGTAACCCAGTTCGTCCGGGAATACACACGTGAAACGCGATATATTTTATGAACGGCACGGAGAACGATTAAAATCACATTTTATGATCGCGACTGCGCGTCAACGGGTTGTTAAGCTGGAGATTATATCACTCCATATTGCTTGCGATTGACAAACGAGGGGGACTTTTATTAATTCCTTTAAGAACTGCTTCTCGATGAGTTACAACTCTTAATGCTTTAATTCGTATTAACAACAAAAGTACAGAACAATATGATAATCGTAGATCAAATAAGTTTCTTGAAACAAAAATCTCTGTAAAGAGTGACTAAAAGCCATAAAGTTTCGTTTCGTTTATCAAATCATCAGTAACGTATATTCACAAAAAATAAACTCTGGATTGTTAGTTATATCTTATTACCTCAAAATAATAATTAATATTCAAAATAGCCACCTTCAGCTTTGATTTAAGCTTTAAGGTGTTTCGAGAATGCATGAATAATGGCCGCACAAATTTCCACGGATAAATTCTCTCAGGCAGCCAATACAGCGGTCTTCATCAATTTAAGGAAATCTTTTGATGCAGAATCATTTTGATATTTACTATAATATAAGATATAATTATAATACTCCAAAGGTATGTATAATACTGGTTTTAATTACGTTACTATCCAGGTAGCGAGCTGGTTTATCTGTCATTACTGAACGACTTTAATGTTATTTTGATATCAAAATGGCGACAAATAAGCTTGCTACCCAGGTAATGATTTGATAAACACAAAACACAAAGACTTTGAAGAGATTAATAAAAGTATCCTCCAATGCGCCAGTAAAAGATCACCGAGATCAGCTCGATAGCTACGTCCTTCAAATGCTTGGCTCATCTGTCAAAGACGGGTTAAGCTGATGAGAATTAGAAGAGTCGTGATAGACGTAATACTTTCTCGCGTGCATCGTTTGAGAAGAGACAGAGGAGCAAAAGACTTCAAGCTGAAGGATGTCGCGTGCCGACATGTCTTCGCTCGGTCCTTCTATCTTTCTCTCTCTCTCTCCCTTTAACTTAGTACGTGTAGCCTTCTTTTCTTTCATTCCCTGACTCTTCTTCACGCACACTTTTAATTTCTTTTTCTCTCTATTTCCGTTCTTCTCATTCCCCGCCGGGTTATGCAATTCGCGGACGAGCGAGATATTTGTGTCGTGGAATGCCGCTAATTGGCCAAAAATAAATATCCATGTCGAAGAATGTTACCCCTTTTCTCTCTCTTTCTCCCTTCTTCCTCGCTCCGAATCGCTCTGTTATTGTCGCTCTTTTGCTGATCGATATACAGTGAGACATTATCATCTAACGCATCTAACAATATTCGTATAAAGTGTCAAATAAAATAACTCTAATGAATATTTAAATTACAATGATTTCTTTGGATAATTGTTTAGCTTTAAAAACGTCTAATCTTTAATAACAAATATATTTATGTATAATATAATAAAATGCAATATATGATACATTGTTAAATATCAAAGAGACAGTGGTCACTAAATCTTTGATATTTTTAATTTCAATGTCTGTCAAAATGTAAATCAATTTATTTCTGTTTCAACGTAAATAACGTGCACTTATTGTTAGTAAATAATAAATTAAATTTAAGTATCAATAATCAAATTTAATACATTTTTTTGAGTTAAGTTTAAATTAAAATAAGGACGTAGTGAGCAATCGAGAGAAATAATTAAAAATAACTCAAATTAAATATAATTTGACGATACAAATTTAACAGTGTAAACAATAAAATATTTATATATTATTCATATTATATAAATAGTCTAATGTTTACGACATTTCCAAAGATGGAAAAGACTTATCCGTATAGAAAGATTGATTATCCGAATAAGAGAAGTGCCGTTGCGACTGCTTAACTACTTAATAAATAACTCGTACTACTGTTGAGAAAATTATGTGCGTTGCAAGGATCATTTAGAATCTGCAAAGTGCATTGGTGGATTAAGCGCGACTTCGCCGTTAATTCCGTTGAAATTATATCTCCTCGTCCTTCCTGCCTTGCCTCGCCTGTTCTTTAAGCAGCCGCGGGTTACCTCATGTAAAACGCCTCAGAAGATCTATGACACGACGCACAAGGTAGGACGTCTGCGAGCAATGTGGAGAGTTCTATTTGTAACGCATAGAAGTGGCTACAACCTGTCCGAAACAAGATGAATCTCAGGGCGACGCCCACGCGATCTCCGAATTGTCGTTCGTAAATTTTCATCCGCGAAATGTCGTTTCGTTTTGACCATGCGCGTCCCTTGCTCGCTTTTCCACGCTGGGAAAGCAACCTTCTCCATCGCAACAAGAATTACGAGATCGCTGCCCTCCGAGCAAGGTGAATAGTCGCGTTTCGAAGCTTTCGATCGCCAGTAAATTGTGTGCCGACAGTCTCGCTCTGCGATCTTTGCAGACCTTAAAGAAAAGATCGAGGTGCAATGAAAAGCTTCTCCTTTCGAGTCGAAATCAAGTTGAAATTTTTATTGGGTCATAAAGCATACATGCGAATCGTATAAATTTTATCACTCCAAATTTCGAATCGCTTAAAAAAGAAAAAATTATTGGTTGAAAAAAATTATTTTACATCTTAAAATATGTAATTCACAAATAACTGAAAATTTAATTTGTTATTTATTTCAATCTTTAAAAAATTCAGATGTAAATATTAAGTTGTACATGGATTAACCATATTGCGCATTTTTTAAAATTCTCAAAAAAAAAAAAGTAATTCCTTTTTTACTATTTTCGACTAAAATTTCAATAACATCTTGCTTCTAAAAGTGTATTCAGAAAGTTATCATCCTTTTACGTAATAAATGATAAAACTAAAATGAGAGACACAATAGCAAGGGTGCAGAGTGCTTTCTAAATACACCGTATAGATGAAAATAGTCTCCTTTTTAAAACTTAAGTATAATTACGATAAGCAAAAAGCACTAATGGTTGTCTTTAAAGATTATGCTTAAGCGACCACAAAATTATTCTCTCTAAAAGAGACATAGAAAAAGTGATGTTGCAATAAGTTGATAAAAAATAGTTTCTTCAACATTCAAGTATAAACAACATAATATCAGGCTAATGCCCGTATCACACTACGCATTGGAGACTGAGAATTGTGAATTGAGGATTAGAATTCAGACAATTACAATGAAACGGATTAAAATTAAAACTACCTGATTGGTAGAATTCTAATTAATCGCAGTCCTCAATCTCCAATAGTGTGACACAAGCATAACTTTAGCATTAAACGTACACTACACGTCTGAGCTTTATCTCTTTATGTAATCCATTCCAACTTAACCTTATCCCTCTCAATCCTGCAACAGTTCGTTTTAAATCAAGACAAATACTCGGCTTCTGATCCGCGAAATAAGGCGGATAGCTGGAAATTCGGCAGATTATGGGCGAAGAAGAGAAACAGTCTCAATCGGCAAGAAAACGAAAAGAATGCAAGTCCGTTTGATATCTGCTTCCGAAGGAATCCACGCGTCTCACAATGAAAAGAAAAGAAACAAGAAGGAAGAAGAATAAAGGCAAAGCCCGATAAGAATAGGCTAAGGCGATAGAACGTGCAGAGGATTCCGATGTCGCCTCTTTTACTCGTATTCATAGTCAGGCCTTATATTTAAGGCTTCCTTAAATTTATCTTTAGATACTCTACGAATTATTTCATTGGCTACTGAGCATCTAAGATAAATTTAAAGATAAATTTAAGGAAGCATTAAGTATAAGGTCTGACTGAATACGGGTATTTGTGTCTCGGCAATCAGGGAAAAGAGACGCGCAAGGCTAGTCAAATCGGACGTTACGTCAGATTCACCTAAATTCTCAGAAAAATCGTTGGCGTATATCCTTCCGTATGTCGCTTTTGCAAGATATGCAAGTTAATGGCCGTTGCATGTTAATGGCCTCTTCGTTCGTCTTACTATTTCTTTTTTGATTTTTCAAGTGGAACGGAAGAAGAGAAATAGAGTCGAAATCCATCCGCTCATTCATCTTCTTTGCGTCTCGAACCTTTAAAGAGGTCTTACTTTTCACATTGTTAATATTATTGTTAAGAATTATAAAAGTTATATTGATAATTATACGCATTGTACTATTATTATTCAAATATATACGTATTATATACAGAAAATAAAATCTATATATATTTTAGAATATATATTACATAATTGGTGATAAGTATTACCTTTTTTATAATTATATGTTCTTCTGTCAAAAAGATCTATCTTAAACATTGAAAATGTACTTTTTATACGATATTATTAGATTATTATATCATATATGCAATAATTATATTTTTTACTTTATTTCCCTTTTTTTATTCTTATGTATTTTACTGATACCATAAAAATACATATACAAATAAACTGCTAGATATTTGTGGTATTAGATCTTTACACTAAAAAAAAAAAACTATCTTAATTTCAAAGAAATATTTCTTTGCTCATTCAAAAAAATTATTTCTTTGGATCAAAGAAATTTTCATTGATCCAAAGAAATAATTTTTTTTAATACAATCAAAAAAATATTTTTAGGAAATTAAGATTTTTTTTTTCAGTGTAAGTGCGAATTTTTTCTCGGAGAAATTTAAT
>NW_011627245.1:338193-369596 GCF_000204515.1 Acromyrmex echinatior | reverse complement strand
AGATTCGCACGAAGCACGCACTTGTTACCGGCACGAGAAACTACGAACACAAGCTGCGGCGGAGAGTTTCGGCATTACATCGCTATTCTCTGCCATTCATCTTGAATAAGTATATGGAGGAGCGAGTTGTGCTCACGTTCCTGCCATAATTGGCGGCGGTGAGGTTGCAGGTCTCTGTTTATTTTGCAAATATCACGCGTATATACACTGTGCGCTCATATGCGTCGCAAATTTTGTGACAAACTCTAGAATACGTATGGAAAATGTCAAAGGAAATAGATTGCTTCCTTCATTTATTTTTATTTTTGCATAAGAAATATTGAGAGTTGACGTTTGCTTGTAATTTGTTGCATGCAAACAAATCAGTTCTCTTCTAATCAAAGAAATACTCTACATATGTGCAGAATATTTTAAGTTTTTTTCCACTATTTATGCTCCATTTACATTCCAGATCTCTCTTAAAACTAATATCTTTAATTATATCAAAAATTTAATTCCATTTATTTATTTGATTTGTATATTTGATTTGTATATTTGATTTATATTTAATTTGAAATTAATTTTCTATATTAATGTTATATAATGTTTCATAAAATGTTTTATAATGTTAAAATAGAAAAATCCTCTGTTTTTCATAATTTTTTTTTACGGATTAAAAGAGGTAAACTTTACTTCTCCATTCATACGTACGTTTCTAACAAACTTGGACATACAGAAAAAGAACATTATCGTGCAAGTTTAAATTTACAGATTAAAAGAGATACAACTTTACTTCTCCATTCGCACACCCCGAACAAACTTGCACACAGCGTATGGAAAAAGATCGTTATCGTGAAAGTTTAGGTGGCAAGTATAAAAGACGTGTCGTGCGAAACGGTCCATTCCATTTTGTCGTCTGAAGTTGCATGCTGCTCACGAATGAAGAGCTCGTATACTTGGAACGAACATTGTTTCGCGAGCTTCCAACTTAATCGGGCTATAAACTTTCGTCGGTTTCAACTCGGTCAGTTTTATTGTTACATAATGTGACCATCTTGGTGATAGACGCGTATATTAACCGTCACGTTCTAATTAAGTGTTCTAATTAAGTGTAACACAACCTTAGAAAAACAATAGTTTGAATTAATCATTTCCCTCTTTAATGTCCTTTCGTTCTTCAAATAGGTGTATTTTAAAATATGACATTGAGATGAAAGGATAGAAATTTTGATGTATAAAATTTTATGAAAAATGTGTCGAAAATTTAAATAATCTTTTTCTCAATTTCAGTATTAAATATTGCGACAATTAAATTTCAAGCTAGTGTTTAGTAATACTTAAGAAATGAAATTTGCTTCTTTACTTCAGACAAGAGAGAGAGAGTTGTCTGAAACATATCTTTTAACTACATATTCTGAACAACGAGAATGAAAATAAACGAGGACAGGTAATTCGAAATTCCTACGCATAATTTGCATAAAATATGCTGTGGGAGTTAATAAAGTCACGGTGAAATGCATACAAAACTCACGCACGTCTCGTTCTCATTTGACGACAAACATTAAAAGCGAGCGAAATTGGAATGCCAAATATTAGATAACAAAAATTTAAATATTAACAGCAATAGCTAAAATTAATTTAAAATTATAATTGTGCAATTGAAATTAATTAATTTGATTACGAACAAATGTTGACCATCAAAAGGAACAGTTGCTAATTGATTATGCTTATAACATATTGCCAATTCTTATAAAACAATAAAAATCATAAGCTTGTGTAAAATCATTTAAGATTTTATAAATTCGCAGGGAACATCGAGGATCAGATTTCATCTCATCAACAACAGAGATACAGTTTTCGTCGTACCATTGCAGATGTCGAGAAAAGGAGAGAATGTCGGAAACGTGAATCGAAAGGGAGCTTGGCAACGAGCGCAATTGTCGAGTGCGTTTATATAATGGTAATGCTCGCGAGAAACGCCTTGTTAATAGCGCTCGTCTGAAATGGTGCGAATAAAGTGAGAATAGCGATCGAATCGACGGAGAGCTCGTTATTTTGCATGTAGGTACACCCGCGCAGCTGTGTCATTCTTATTACAACTGTATTTATGAAGTCTAGTCTAGAAATGTCTCCAGTTGGCGATAAAATCCTATAAAATATCCTAAATAACTCATATTAATGACATTTTTAAACCTAAATATTTTAACTTCAATTGTTTGTATTATCTGTTAATTATTATATTAAATTTGTATTGATTTAGCTCGTAGCCCTTCGCACTACTTTATTTAATTTGATATACTTTGAGCCATAATGACATTATATATATTTTAACTTGTTCTGTAGCAGTAAAATGTAATTTAAGAATTATATCTTGATAATGAGAAATTGCGCCGCTAAAGCAAAATAAACAACATATTTCACTCAAATTTTAATTTAAAAATATATACGTAAAAAAAAATCATACACTCGATATATATTTAGACATTTATAACGATTTAATCTGATAAGTATCGGTCTATTGAGATGGTGTGCCGATATATTTTAAAGCGCGTGTGCGATAAGGAAGTCGCACGCGACGCAAAGATTTCATCGCCTCTGACGCCTCTTGGAGAACCGAAATTATCGAGATCTCTTCGTGAACCGATAAAATACCTAATACAGATAATCCCTGTGTGGAGTCGGTATTATAAAGAATGGCGGCGGGACGAGCTTCAATGTACCCGCACCCCCGCGGTCTGATTTATTTCTGGATTTATCCCTTGGCCGGTTCCTCTCCCTTCGTGCCTTCGGGGCGCGACGTTCCGTTTTTATTTTATTGCGTCGCTTTGCAGAACACATAAGCTTGCTCTACGAACGACTCTCTGACGCCGTAAAGATGGAGGGCTTCGTTCTGAACAAAGGCATCCACCTTTCTTTGCTTCTCGCTTTTTAAAGATCTACACCCTCTCGGTTTTCCCTCTGTCTCTTTGACAAAAAGTCTTGATCCAAAAATTCTCGCATATTTGTGCGGAAGATCAAGAATATAACCAAGAGATGTATTTACAATGTGATGTATTGAATTTAACAGGAAATTAACAGGAAATAACGGTGAAGTATCGATTTTAATACGATAAAATATAATATCAGTTCTGTTACGTTTGATAAAAAAAAATAGGTTTCACTGTAAAGTTTATTGTGGGTATTTAAACAAATAACAAATTTAAGTAGATTTTCTTTTTACGTAATATTCCATTTTGGAATCAACTTTAATATATAACATAACAATTTTCTTTGAAATGAACTTATTACTATTGCTATAAATAGAGTGGGTATAAAGAGAGCGTTGCCAATTAACCGGAAGTCACCATTTTGTGTCCTATATCTGGAGTATCTACATGATTCTCGTCTTAATTTCTTCTTTCTTTAACGTTGTCTTTTTTCTAACTAACAGTAAGGACACTTAATGGCGAAGCCAATCAGCATTAGGCACATGCATTGGCGCCACTCTCTTTATACCCTCTCTAGCTATAAAAACTTAATTTAATAATCTAATTTCTATAGTTTGTTATCACAAATATACGGTTCTATAATATATTATATTGATTAATTTGATAATAATATCATTTATTCAGATAATAATTTCCATGATCTTCAAACTATTATGAAAACTCTCATTTAAATCAAACAAATAAAAACAATCTGTTTTTAATGTTTTCCTCAGTTAATAATTTACGCAGTTGATGAGTCACAGCTATATCTTGAAGCTAGAAGCAATAATAAAAAGAAAATTTGAACGCTATAAACAGTACGTTAATATTTTAACAATACTTACTTAATATCGTATCAGTTAATCTTTTTAACCGACTTCATGACCATCAATTATCTAAGATTTTCAGAATGCAGATGATATAAAAAGATTAAAAGATAGATTAATATATATATCTTTCAGTAGAGACAATTCCGCTTTTTGGTTTCCGATAGGGAAACGTTGGGTGAGATAATATGGCCCGGAAAATGTAAATACCACCGACGCAAACGCCCCTAGGAGGAGCACCCCCTAGGTAGGCCGGGAGAATAGCTTGTTTGTTAGATCGAATAAACTCCCTTTTGCCCGCGGGCTCCCCGCAGACTGTCGCCCTTGTTGCTTATTTGTATCCGCCATTGGAGGATCACCCCCTATGCCGCCGATTTAGCCGTCAAAGTGTGTTGCCTAGCATCGCCAGGGAATGGTACACTAATAAATACATCGATTTATTGACCGAACAAAATTAAAGCCAATAAATTTTAATAAAGGATAATGATATGATTCGTACATATATGTATTATATGTACATCAATAGACTCCTTATTTTAAAAATATTCATACTTGCAGGGGTATATACACGAAATATATATAGCACAGGAATTTTGGAGATGGACCAAACGTGAGAATTTGCACCATTATATCTTTTATATTTATACAATGTTATAGCAATTAGAAATGTCATAAATTCATCGTTTAGTATAAGTTTAATCTAACAATCGAATATTTATTTACAGTATATGTTTTAAATATTTAATTTACTATTTTTTTTAATACTTTATATTCTGCAAAAATAAAAATATCCCGTGAGACAGTTAAGACTATCGGAAGAAACAGCGTCACGTATCGTCCGTATCGTAAAGCATAATCGCTTTTCATGATGCAGTTGGACAATAAAATCACAGCGGAAGACGAAGTGACGATACACCGGTTGCACCGTCGATTAAATTTAACGACCGACAGGCTCTCACCCGAACAGCGCGAGTCGTTTCGAGAGCTCAGGAATATATCGGTGGACCGCAGGATTTCCGGACGAGTTCGCACAACGCACATCGAAAACCGCGCGCCCTGTTATCACGCGCAAATATTAATCTCCCGCCCTAACGATCGGCATTAATTATTACGAGGGCAACAGCACGTTTCGCGGAAGTCGCTCGACGATGTGGCGGAGTCCGTCATTAACACGTAGGCGGTAATTAATTAAGGCTAATAATGGTGAGGCTAATAATGGTCGCAAGCCATATTGCTCGACGTCGTTTCGGTACAGTTGCCGTGAGAAATAACCATGCGTTGGACATTTTCTATCGCGATGAAGTACTCGAAGAGATCCGAAAAAAATTGAAATAATCATTTCAGTTGGTCTTGCAATTTTTTTAATTAAGTTCAAATAATAGACACTCAACATTCATTCATTCATTTGATTCCTGACATATTTAATTCTATTGTAACTTCTTAGAGTATACAAATAAAACAATATTAAGATTAGATGGATATCACAATAATTTCTATTCCCTTCCTTGGAATTAAATAAGATTGACTTAGTGTCTTGAGATAAGTGTAACACGTATAATTTTAATTTATATATTTTTAGAACAAATCTTTACCTGTGTTAACAAAACCAATGTTCAAGATCTACATTTTATTCTAGATTTAAGAACTTTTCCATTTAAGAGTAAAATATTTCTCTGTTAATCATAAATATGATCGTCCTTATATCGATTCTATTTTATAACAGATCGAAGAGTAATAACAATGAATCCGAAAATCTTTTCTACAAGTGCGAGATGTATTGCAAGCTTCAAAATCTCGGGGTTTGAACCCTCAAAGAGAAACAGCTTGACTCCCCCATCTTTCGAATAATTAAGTATAAGCGCGAAAGCACGTTGTTTTAAGAGTGGCTGATGTCGAGGAGTGCACGCACTCCGATCGTTATTTCAAGGATCAGTCGAGAGAGGGGACGCCAGACGCTGTAGTCAGTAAGATATTCATTTTTACGACCCCGTCTTATGAAAACGACGCGAGAAATAAGAGATAATAACAAATGATGTCTCCTCGCGGCTGTTTTGCATCGCCATAGGGTGCGACGAACTTGAGCTGCGGAACGTAGGGGAAAGAGGAAGCTGTGCTGGCATTATTCGGGCACGCCTCGTACCGACGGATCTCCACGTTCTTCTTTTATGCCGCGGCGATAAATCAATGTTCTTTGGTACGGTTACCGAGTTGCGCGCTGACCGGGACGATGGCGAGACGAGACCGGTGGACAGCTATAGCTCAGGATAGCGATATAGCTGGAAATGGGCGCAGGTCACAGAGTCTGGTCAACCTGGTTCTTGGAAGCGATCGGAACAATCTGCTTTATTCTAGAGCAAAGAGCGTGGAAGAATGAAATGCAGAGAAAAATAATAAAATAATACGATACGGTAAGTAATAAGGTAATAATGATATCGTAATGAATAATAAGGCACTAGGATTAATTAAAAGAGATAAATATTAAAATATAGGAAAACGTTACATCATGAAACGGCATTTATAACCGATTGTAATCGTCGATCGATAAATAATCATAATAATAATAATAATAATAATCTGCAATAATTATTTATAGACATTTATATTATTGCTCAAAACAAGCGAGAGATTATCGCCTCTTGTTTTTGTAGAATAAATCGTTAAAATATCAAAAAGCTAAAATACATCATACAACATACTGTTTATCGAAGATTAAATTTGCATACAAATTTTTCGAACGTCAAACGTCACATTTGTTAAATCTTCTACATGTTTCAAAAACGCGATAAAATGTTTGAATACACTTGAAATTATCTTTTGATTACATATACACATTATCATTATTTATATCATTGACGACATTACGATTGACATCGTCATAAAGTGAAATGGCTAACACAATTTGTCCCTGGTCGACATTTTATTATTTTTTTGTAGATTTAAGAGTGCCAATGTCAGGCATAAAATAAGAGAACGTAATACATCAGAAGCGTCTCGTTTAATGGAAATGTCTCGAAATCGTACCACGCGTTTCTACTCGCTCTTCTCCGTTTCGCAACGGCGAGCCAAGAATCTACGGAGCCGTCACGAATCATCGGACGCGATTCGATGCGTAGAAACGAGCTGCAGCAGCGTCGCGATGATGCACATAATCGTTACGTGCTGATTATACGACGTCTAATAATACGACGCTTTTGACCAGCTCTCGTCAAATCGAGAACTTAAACTTATACGGGCAAAGGTAATATATAACATCTACTTGTTTTAAACATCGGATCTTAGCGCAGTGGTTCGCCATAATTAAAATTAAAACATAATAGAAAAAAAAACTCAACATTAAAAAGTCTAAATTAATTACTATACACGTTATTAAATCGTTGTAAACACTTCGCTTCAACTATCGTCAATTCATGTACATATTACGAAATCGAAAAATAGCCCTATTCAGTTTTTAATAAATTTCTTTTTCTCAAACAAGCCATACTTTTCTTAATTACGCATTAACGACCATGTATGCGTGAGGCTCGCTCAAATGGAGATCCAATGATCCATACTTGCATCGGGTATCCTCGCGATGCGATATCGGTGACAGGGTGCGACAATAATCGTGGTGCAGGATTGCATCGTGACGCATTTGTGCATGCAATGCATTAAACCGGAAGGGAATCTAGGAGAGAGAAAAGAGAGGAAGGAGGGAGAGGGAGAGAGAGAGAGAAGGGGAGGAACCGCGACCCGTTGCATAAATATCACCCGCCTCATCTACCAGTCGTATCCGTCTCCCTTCCTGGACGAGGACAAGCGCATTGATTTATCGCGACTGCGTAAAATACGCGCGGAACAGATCGTGCATAACACACGAAAAGCTGAGTGTACCGAGTGTAGAATGCTTTTTTACGATCATATTGGAACCGTATGCGGGTGCGATCGGCAATCTACAAGGAGATCAAAGTGATAAAATACAGGATGGATTCATTTATTATCCACAATGGACAACATCGAATAGCAGGACACGAAAAATGTTATACTTTTGAAATTCCTGATGTTTTTTTGTAAAATGTTAAAAAAAATCATCCAGTATTTATATGGCAGATAGTACACAATTTAGTGAACAAAAAGCCTTAGTGAATATAGATTGAAAACTGAACCGTAAAGATATAAATTTTAAGATATAAATAAATTTTATGTTGTATTTTATTACACACAACATGATATAAAATACTTTGTATATATATTATGTATAACATGACTATATATATATATAAAACATTAAAAATAAAAAACAGTAATTTTTATTCATACTTATGGCATATATAGAGTGCAATTGAAATAACGCCCACTAATCATATAATGCTATTCCCAATAAAAAACTGAAAAGTCCTCTACCATTTTGCTGTTTTCGCAAATAGTTAACGAGATAATTCCCAAATATTGCCGAATAAATGGATAAAATCAATGTGTAAGACAATTTTAACATAAAAAAATTCGTAAATTAACGATAACGTTTATAAACATTGAATTCCACGCGTAAATTGAGTTACACGAAAAATTCGAAAGAGAAAATGTGATACACAAAATAAATTGGTTGGATTAATCTGAAATATATCCAACATTTTAATAAATCATCACAATTTTAAACGTTAAGTAAAACTTCATATATAAAAACTTCTATATACATCATTGAAATTTAATTTCCATAATAATAATTAAAAAGGAATCAAATTCACAAAATTGACAAAAAGACTACCATTAAATCTCAAGTAAGATATCTCGCAGAAAATGCAATCAAAGGATTACGACCGCATAATGGAGTTCGCGTACAACGAAGTAATATTTCATCGGCACCTGCCAATCGATTTCCAGTTGAACGTTAAGGAAGATTTTGAAATGAGTCTTCGTAGAGACTTTGCGTCTCATGAAAGTATTGAAATAAGATTCTTCATTAATTCAACGATTCATCGGTTCTACATTAAGCTGCCACCTTCGCGGAAATTGCAAGGGAGCAAAGGAGAATTTCTGATTATACTGGCATACAGTTGAGCTTTCAGTTATTCCATCAAGTCCACTTTCAAGCCTACGCGTTACACAGAGATCCAGTCGCAATCTTTTTAAGTGTGAAAGAATGTTTATTTAATACCATGACATAAAATCCATTATCCAGAAGACAGCACCATTAACGATGAAATGAATATCTTTTATTTCTTAATATTACATGACTTCGGATGTTTTAATTATTTGGGAGAAAATATAATTCGAGTATTTTACATGGATGGAGCTAAAATTGCAACAAAGAATAACGCAAAAAGCGTTAAGACATTAACTGTGGACATTATTATACTGGAAGAAGGTAAAAGCCACTGGGTTTCAGTGCTTTCACTGCGCAAAATTTCCTTGAACTAATTGGATGGAAGCAGTGTGGGATATATTCTGTACAACGCGAATGGCGTGGTCGGCGATGTTTCGCTGCTCTCTGACAGGTTAATAACTGCAGACTGCAATCGTATATATATACGCGGAGACGGAATTTCTCTAATCCAGCAGAATTTCTCGCACAACACTCGTTGACAGTCTCTGAGCTTTCTCTCGCTACGGAAATTTAATTTGTTATATCATAATTATTTAATCGTAAAGAATGAAATGCCAACGTAAGTACACATCCTCCGATTGTTTTAATCTCAAGAGACAGGATCTCACGAATTCATACGAGGAATTAGGTCTTCGCGTTTTCATGTCTCTCTTTATATGACTAAATATACATATTTCTATATTTTAAATAATAAACTTCCACAAAATGCTAACTATTTCATCACTTTAATTTAAAATAAAAAAAGATGACAAATATTTTAATCTTTAATTTGTTTCTAATTGAATGAAAAATTTATTACACGCCTCAAATATTTTTAATTTCCAGTTTTTTATAATGCCAACTGAAATTCCTTTGCAGTAAAATTCGCATTTGAAATTATTCAAGGTTTCATTTATATTTATTTCCCAATTCTATTTATTTCCCAATTCTATTTATTTTATACCTCAAAAATTCAACGCAAAATTCATTCAAACCGTACCGCTTTAAAAAACATATACATTTGATGATAATATGTAATCGCTATTTTTCCTCAGTCCGATTTATACGATATTGCTCTTTCGCAAAGGTAAATACCCTGTGTAAATCAAATAACCAGCAGACACGCGATGCGTCATGACACTTATCCGGTATCGATTTTTCGCCAGACGACTTTCAAAGAAAGTCACAAGTCCGACAAGCACGCTCACGATACACGCACGCTTTTCCGTCTCGCACGCGAGACACTTTCCGCTTCCACGAAAACATTCGCAACGTCAGCTGATCCGAGAGTTTTCGAAAAAATCGATCGTCGCCCACGTGACCCAATCCACTTAAGCCGACCTGCAACTGGGAGTAAACATTCCTGCACATTCTTACCACACGAGAATGTTCTTTCTTGCGTTACTTTAAATGGCTATAATAATAAATTAAAAAAGGAAGTTATTCTTATTCTCTTTTCCTATCTCTACTTTGAGAAGATAGAAAGAAATTAAAATTAGTGTCTTAAAAAAATTAAAAGTTAAGCAATAATAAATCAAGCTTATATGGTAAATGGGAAGAGTTAAGTTTCTCAACGAATCATGAAGATTTATGATATGGATTTATACTGTACAATAGATGTATTTAAAAAATAAAGCGATAAAAAGTCAAATTACTGCAAAATTTATCATCTCCAATAATTAGACTCATCGGAAGATGGAAATAATAGTATTATAAGATTAATTAAAAATATTTAAGCAAGTCAGAGTAGAGTAAGCTTCTTGAATTTAATTCTTTAAATATGTTTACAATTTATCTGCTTTTTTTGTGGAATTCCGTACAAAAGATCGAACTTTGGATGTGGTCAGTAGAGCATTAAGGTAAAATTTCATAGATACTCCGAAAAATCACTGTCCCAAAAAAGATAACGAATAGCTCATGAGAGCAAGGAGCTATATTTCATGGGATATCTCGAAAAGCGTAAATTATGCTTACAGCTCGTTAAACGCACGCGAATATTTAGTAGGCAATATACGTGCAAATAGAGTACGGACAGAGCACATCGTACAATTCGATGAAAGATATCACGGAATGGTCGATAAAAATAATAGAACGAAAGAAAGTGACGCGTGGGAAGATTTACAGACACGCTGCTTGGCTGTTTCTCCTCACCTGTTTCCTTATCGAGTTTTCAAAGCATAGAAATTTAAACGTTGGCGTTAACGTTAATCTTTCAAACGTAAAAAGAGCAATATATTCGAAGAATAAACTTCTGTCCCTTCCTTATCATTTTTATTTTATGCATATACGAGGTATTAAAGGTCTTAAGCGATCATTATTCTTTCCGCGATTGTCGAGAATTGTAATATCTCCCCCCCCCCTCTCTCTTTCTCTCTCTACATTATATATATATATATATATCTAAAGACCATTTCATAGTCTTATTATTATGATGTCATTAATCGTTCATATTTGCAATATTTTTTATATTATAACAAAATTACAATTGCAGAAATGATTTAATAACAAAAAATAATAAAGATGAGTAAAAGTAAATTTATAAACGAGTCGAAAAAAAATCGTAATAATTCACTGTACTAATAGTGACGCGTGTTCTCAATAGTACCATTATTATAGAAGCACTTTCGCAGAGGAAAAATTCTTCCTTCATCATGAGAAAATAGTCGACGTGATAAGACAGACCGAACGAGCTGTCGTAAGATAGAGTTGGTGAAATAACTTTAAGGAATCCACTAAGAGAGGGTAGTTTTCGAGCGGATTCCGTAGATACACCGTTCCCTTTAATTTTAAATGCAATTTTTTTCTGGTACAGATACGAGATAGAAATGTTGCAAGATGCGAAGTTATATTTGTTCGCTCTCTGGCTTGTGACCAGACTGCAACATCACCGCTGCAACCCTTCCATCATCCCCCTAGCTTGTAATCGAAACTTGATACCCGAGCTTTACTCGATTCAAACTACATTGCACAATAGTGAACTTATTTTAATTTATCGCGTTGTTCCCTGTAAACTTGATGTCTGACGATCATTTATTTTATTATTATGCCACAAGCTCTTTTTAATTAACTTATAAATCATTCTTATCTTTTTCTTCATCTCATCTTTTTTTTATTATAACTTATTACTTATTTAAATTTTAATAATCTGTTTAATCCATATAAATTTATATTTTTTTTTTCACTCAGTAAAATTTATTCATTTTTTAAACATTCTTCAGATTTTGCATAATTCGTTTACCGACTTGGTAATTTAAGATGACATCATAACTCAATAACACCGAAAACGGAAAAAATCTCACAAAAGTTGGTTCTTCTTCGCCATTTAGATTTGCATATCGGAACCATTCGTGACTGCGCGCAAATCCACGATTAGAACGGTGGTGGAAGAATTACTCGAAAAGAGATATCGAACGACCGATAAGCTCACAAGATTCATGATAATGGATTGCCGAGGGGAAACCTTGTCAGTGGAAAAAGCCGCGCCGCGGTCAGCCACGTTACGCGAGTTGGATTTAATTCCATATCAATACAATAATATATTTCACGTTTCGATAATAACTATTAAATCGATTGCGGTAAAACTCGTAACTTCATTTTATATAATTTTTCTATTATATGTATAATTTTTTATATCTATTTTTAAATAGAAGCTTTCAACATTTTTTCCAGTTAAATTAGATAGTTATAGACAAAAAATTAGCAGATATTATTGAAATAATTAATACGCTATTTAAATAATAGCTTTAAATATCTTATATAAGTAATGTCCTTTAATTACTATTAATAGCTCGAAATAGTAAATTATTCTCCATTAATAATAATTAATACAATTATGAGCACAATTAATAATTAAATACATAATTGGTCAAAGATCATTTCACCGATTATCCAATTAAACGAAATTTTACTAATACCAATAGAAGGCTAATTAATCGAAATTGAATAAGAGAATTGTAATTTTTGTACTATATGGACTGTACTTCCTGCAGAGACTCGCATTAGACCGTCGCAACTACGGGCCAACATATGCGACGGATGCGATGGAATTTCGCGTCCCTTGCCAGCCACACACTCTGGAGTAGCCAAACTTCTGCTGATGTGTAACTAAAAGTCATCCCGATTATACGGCTTCCTCTCTAATTCGCCACCTGGCTAACTCTTGACGGCCGCCGGCAATCGTCGCGCGCGATTCGTATTCAAGTTCCAGCGTTTACCGCTAAATTTAGTCCAATCTGATTTTCATTATGAATTACGTATTTTATTATGAATATTAAATTTTACTAGCAATTATAGATCAAATTATTATTAATTTTACTAACAATTACAGATTACATTTACTTTAATTTCAGGATTATCCATCTATCAATAAACATATATTATAATAGAAATATATATTAAAAATTATTTCTTATAAATATTATTTCCGCAATTTATAATACGATATTTAAATTATACATATACAATACGAATTTATATATTATTCATATATTACAAATTAATATTATTTATGCTTAAATTATTTATATAAATCACGCAATTTTTGACTATTGTGTATATTATTGTGTTTATAATTATATAATTAAATTTGTAATTATATAATAAACTGTCATAAAAAATTAGTAAAGAGAGACCTTTACACTTGATAGTTATAAATTATGATAATATTGCAACACGCTTCAATTATGATTCTATGTACAACTAAAAATACAAAAAAAAAAGATAAAAAACAGATTGACCGTAGCACTTAAAAATGCAATTAAGTCAAAGCGATGTAACGTAAAAGAGGTATTGCTTTCGAAAGAACACGATTATGTTCCCATTGAGATTTAGTGCGCGTAACGAACGAAGCACGATATGTTGCACGGAAAATTAACTATCCACGGGCTGCCATCGGCCGTTCGGTGTTACGGATTGGTTTGCATCACAGTTCCAGCAAACGGAAAAAAGAAAAATGTCATGCGGTCGCGTAACGAGTGTCTAGCTCGACGTGGAACAAAATCGATCTTGGTCAGCTTAGGTAATCCTGACGCGTTCCGTCAGGAATGCGTGTGAAATACCTCGCACCCTGGACGATCGAGTGACCTTAACGAACTGCTGCAAGTTAATGGCGCTTAATAATATAGATTGCGTCGAGGAATGTCGAGCATTCCCTAGCAAGTTTATGATCAGCGGTGTAAAACGCATCCTTGGCGCCCGTGCTTAGAAACATTCATTTTCTAGAAGATTAACAAAAATTCACACAAGTCGAAAATTAATAAAGTCTTTAGATTATAACAAACAGTTAATAAATACACGATTTTTCCCTCCTTCATAGAGAAATAATTTAAACGAATTTCATTTCGTTTCACTTCATTTTTTATGATAACTTATATATTTCATAATTGTAGATTATAAAGTAAAATAATATTTACATCGTATAAAAGTGTAGATATAAAATAACATATTTACGCATAATACTTTTTCCGATTTTTATTATCCATACGTCTCTCATTTTTGTATCTACTATTCTACAAGAAATCAGATCAAGCTTAAATTTCTAAAAAAAAAAAAGATAATTTACAGATGTGTAAATGTACATTATGCTTATGCTATGAAGATAACGTTCAAAAGCTCACAACAAAAAAAAACGAAGAACCACTGTGTTTCAATATATCATTGTTAGTGTTTGATGGCTAGATTCGTGGAAAGGACTAGGACTGAAACGACGGGTTACAATCGTTCCCAAGAGAATCGTGACGAGATGACAGGATCTCTCCTGTGATCTCGAGGTCCGTCACAGTGTACAGCCACTTACACAGTATACTGAAATTGAAGTATCGTCCTTAATGTTTGCGTTGACAGGATTTGCTAAATGTTATATTTCAAATATCTAACATTTAATTGGAGTACTTGGACTCGCAGTATAACGATACTAAGACGTCTTTTTATCTAAATTGCAGTTTAGCACTAATTTATCGAAAATGCGATTTAATATTCAAATTTATAAGTCACTTTCTAATTTTTAGGTATAAGTACACTATTAGAAATGTAACTACAAACTTCCTTTACATGTAAAGCTCGTAGTTATGAACGAAATTAAAAGTATTGAATGATTTAACTGAAAATTAAGTTACAGTAGTTACTTAAATGAAATGAACATGTATGTACATTAAATTTCATAAATTTTCATGAAAAATACGTTAAATTTTATACATGTACACAAATATATAATTTTTTTTAGTTAAGAATACATTAAATTTAATGTCATAAAATTAAATTCAAATTGTGAAATTTAAAAATTAATAAAATTTCAGAACATTTCTAACAATGTATACATTTTACGTATAGCATAGTAGTATTTAAATGTAGCAAGTATTGTATTTTAAATATAGTAAGTATACATTTTTCAATAATTCTAAAATCTTAAATTCTAATTTTCCTTTAAACTTTCTACATCGTGAAATAATAATTCAATTTATTCAACCGTTGATTTTTTTAATCGTTATTTTTATACCTTCTTATTTTTTTTTATCAAAGAATCAATGCCACGTAAAATATATTAAGTAAAAAAAAACATTAGAAAACATTTTTTAATTAGATAATATTAAGATTTTTTATATCCGAACATTTTATGCATAGCGAACATATTCCGAACATATTCTACATAGAATAGTAACGGTCCCTACATTATATGGGAATGACGACCGAGATGCAAATACTGCAGACTCTCAGCCGGCAAAGTTTTATGGCTGGACCACCGTCAAAGTAACTAGGGCTCTCATTAGCTGTGCCCAGTCTAAACCAATGAGCACCTCAAACTTCCATTTAATATTAAGTTACGAGTTGCGTCCTAAAACCGGCCGTCGCACTAAATGGTCGGGATAAAATAGGAAACTATTTTACTTCAGAACAACAATTACGAAAGGACGATAGAGACTATTTAAGTGCAAAAAAAGATACATTAATACTCGGATTAATAGTAGTCGAATAGCAATAATTAATTATTGAGAAAACAATCACCCGTATATTCTCACAGAGAAAACTATTACTAACTAAATTGTCTTTTACATTTTTTAATTTTATAATTCTTATACAGTTCCTAATTTAATATTTTCAACTTTTAAAAGCGGCATTTATTAAAATTTTATAAAATAATTCAAAAATCTATATTTCTCTTTCATTTTTATGTACTTAAATATAACATTTAAACAGAATCTTTCATGTTTGACATATTTGTATTATGATCGAGTTTAGTAAAGACAGTTTGTTTAATTTTCTGGTACATTAAATAACTCCGTTGCTAAATGCGAGTTTAAATTTTCACCAGAGAACGCCAATATAAAATTCGTAAAGGCATACGTTCCTGAGATTTCTCTGCATGATTTATGGGAGCGCTCCTGTACATCCGAGCACTACACTATATCGCAGAAGTTTGCATAACTACTTTATTTCCAAGATATATCGCGCGCCTTCGGCGCTTTTTACTTGGCACATCCCGCAGCCATATCTTTCTCGAATTTCCACCGTCCGATTCCTCCGACGGTTACCGGCGCGAAGCAAAGGACGATAAATCCTCTGAGAATACTGAAATTTCAACGGAAAACATCAATATAGAATGTTATCAATATAAAAGTCGTCGTAAAAATATTTAAAAACGTTAGCATAACATAAAATCTATTGAATAATAAATAACTTTACTTCGTTATTATTCACCGCAATTCCACAAATCGTTCATACTTCACTGTCAATTTAAGTGTAGTCAATCGAAAATTCTCGCGACGATACAACTTCTTAGTTTCTTCAAGTAGCAACGAAGAAAGAAGTCGTATTTTCGCGAGATATTTCAACAGGAAACATCAATATAAAATGTTAACGATATAAAAAGTCCTAGTAAAAATATATAAAAATCATAGAAAATTTTCCGAATAATAAATAACTTTATTCTTTTCGTTGTTATTCATCGCAATTCCACGAATTGTTCACGCTTCATTGTAAATTTAAACATGGCCAATCGAAAATTCTCGCGAAAATACTTCTTTCTTGGTTGCTAAGTATAGCAAGTCATATTTTCGCACGAATCTTCGAAATATATCGCTCGCAATAAAAATTGAAACCAACATAATATTTTGATAAGATAATTTCAATTTTCTCTTAATTCATTAAATATTTAGAATCTTTCTAAAAAAAAAACCACAAAAATTAACAGCTTATTAATTTATTTGTCATGAATGATGAGAAATGGTATTTAATTTTCATCACGCTTCTGTGATAGATGAGTGCAGAGGAAGAGCTCTCGCGATGACATCATTAAGTAAAACGAACGAATCGAGATTATATTACAATTTCAAATCTTTTCTCTAGTACAAAAGCGAGGGGAGAAACAAAAGTAACGTTAAAACGAAAAAAAAGGCCGGAATTAATTCCGACGAACGTATTGGCAGAAAACGAGAATTATCTGCGTCGGACTTGCAAAGTGCGCCAGGTTGCAAAGTCGCAGATTCGCCACATAAATCGTCATGTCGTGCCAGCTAACCGGGTGCAACCGCGTGAGAGACACTTTCGAATTATGCACAGTGTTACAGCATCAGTACGAAGCAGGATGTAGCAGCATTACGCGATGTAATCCACCCGCCAGTCTTGCCGCGATCGCTCTGAACAAAGTCGCGGTTTAAACTCGCGATAACGCTCGAGGAGAACAGATGCAACTATATTTGCGAGATTCGAGAGGCGTCCGTGGCATTTTAATTAAGACATCCGGGCTCATAAACTTCGTAGGCCCTAGCGACTAGTTTTGTCTTCGGTAAAAACGACCATTAAGTCATTGAGCTACTTAGAATTTTTGCATCCTCGAAGCTTTAAATGCGTATCATCGCGTAGCGCTTTTTTTTTCAATATAAATTAAATCCACTATACATATATTTAAAAAATATATTTAAAACATTAACTTATAAATAATGTAAGATTATTGATTTTTTTTCATTAATATTAGACATCTTCGTAGTAAAATAATTTTTTATTTTCTTCTTAATGCATACGCCATTTTTCTAATTCTTTTTTCTTTTTAATTGATAAATATAAATAAGAGATAAGTTTCAACTTTCACTATCCCGTGTTCCATTTTATATATTTACGAGTCTAATTTTTATTCCACAATTTTTCTTTATTATTCTTTAATTCTTTTCCTTAAATGTTTATCGCATTCATAAAAATATGTATGACATATAAATACATGTGAAAGCAGTCGTTATATAGAATTAGAGGGAATGTGGGTTTGTGTTTAGGTAAATCTAAATGACGCGAATCAGTCATCCTTGCGGCAAAACTTTTAGTCCATAAATTTCGCTCATGAATCTCGCTCACGCAATAGTAAGCAAACAATATTCGTATCTAGCCTCTCTCTTTCCGTTCGACATTGGATTACCATTCGTATTTAGGCGCGCGCACGATGATTTATCGGTGACGCCTGCAACAATAAATCAACCTGTACCCGCCATCCTCTCCCAGAAAGAGAGAGAAAATGCACTTGCGAGGATCAGGATTTCAACTACGAGCGCACAAAGCACGCAGCCGCCCACCCGCGCGATTCGCGTAATTTAACGCTGGAATGCGTGACGCCAGTCGATTTAACCTGGCCACGAATTTAAACGCGAATTCGAGATTTTGGCTACAGTCCCTGTGAAAACAACCGCGAAAAGCGTGACCGAAAACGTAAAGATTCCTTGTCAAGATCGACATTTCTAATAAATTAGTATTATGATTAATCCTTGAAACTACACCTATTATAAATTCTAAAGTTGAAATACAGGATGCGAGTGAATTTCAGTTTTACAGTGGTTGATAAAAGAAGATCAAAGTTTTTTTATCATTTTTATCTAAAACTTCATGATAAAATCGTACAAAAATTTTCGCTTCGAGTCGAATAACCCGTGGCTGTAATCGAGGGCTAATTACGTGTCCAATTGTAAGAATTAAAGATAATTTTGATCGGAACTGAAGTCTTCATTATTCATTTTATCATCTAGTCGCGTATGCAATCGTAAAATTATCGACGCCAAATGTGATTAACAAAAAGGGCGATATATTTAAGTAAAAATAAGAAGAAAATGATAGATATTGACTCAATTACTAAAGACATCAAATCATCACATTTGTGTCACATTGCAACTTGATTTTCGATTGTAATTAAATTATTATTATTCAGCCGATTTTAGACATAATTACACATAATTTGATTAAGTCCAATATAACTATTTAACTATAATACGTAACTAATTTGACAGCATCAATTCAACCTCTTCACTAATTTCACATCTCGATTTACCTACTCTAATTACAATCCAAGCTAGATATATTATATTATATCCTCCTCTTTTAAGTTAAATCTCAATACTTGGATTCATCATAATCAATAACAATATAGAAGGTAACATGACGTGAATTAAAAATACCAATTGGACTCTTCAAAAACAGGTCATCTCTTTTATCGAAGAACTATCTAAACTGATATACATGGTGCAATAAGTTGAAGTAAAACAAACTTATTCGTTTTATTTCAATTTATTGCACCGATGTGTACCAGTTCAGAGAGTTTATCGATAAAGACCAGATCAGATTCATTTAGATTCAGATTTAATTGTTTTATCGCAGCGTCTCTATTCTCATAAACATAATAAGAATAGAAAATTACATTACAATCTGCGCTTCTTACGAAGTTATCACTATCAATTCAGAAAGAGAGTGAGATATCTTTAAACATCTCTCTCTCTCTCTCTCTCTCTCTCTCACTCGAAAGTAAAACCGAGTTAAAGAGAGATGCTGATACGTTAAATTCTTTCTAATAAAGCACGAAAGCTAAGCTCATGCTAAGGAAATGCGCATGCAGTCTGCACCTGTTACGTACAGACTGTCTACAGTACTATATACTTCTAAAAGCTAGATGTTCCCTGCCATTTTCTAACACAATCGTAAATGTCTACAGCAAATTCGATAATGGCAACACATCCAAAGTGCCAAGAGGCCGCGGCCACCGACTCAGTCTTCGCGGGCGCGGCGACGCGTGCCACGGTGTGCGTAGGCGCTCGTTCGCGCGTAGCCGCAGTTGCATCGAGCCGTGTCGAGGACTGGCGAACAGGAGAAGAGACGACAGGCACTCGGACGATGTAGAACGAGAAACGGAGACACGAGGAAATGGCGAGCGCCGGGCTCGCCGCGACGTTCCTCTCGTCCGTCGTTGCGTAAAAGGTCTGCGCCGTCGCCGCCGCCGCCGCCGCCGCCACCGAGACTTCAAAGGGACGATAGAACGCCGCTATAGAGCCGGTTTGCGCTTCTAGGAAACACCGACGGGCCGGAGAATGTCCGCCGGATTTAGAATGAATTATCGAGGTTTAGCGTTGCGCGCGCGCGCGCGTATATGGATAACGTGCGATAAATATGACGGGATATCGCTGTTTGTTACTAGCAAGGAGCTGGATAGACCTTCTGTTCCTTCGAGCTAACGTAAGATTCGTTGCAGAGCTGTCAAATGTTGATTCAGCGAAGAATTAATAAGGAAACGTGTCGTGTCTCTTTAAAAATGATGATGAATTAGAATCGTTAACTTAAAGTCGTTAATTTAAAAAAGAGAAGTGTTTCAAATTTAGATTTAGAATAGAATAATATTTTTTCAATAATATAAACAATTGAAATGTTTTTAAATTATGCGTGATACAAATACAAATAAATAAGAAACTAATTACCTTGTAAATAAAAACTGTAATTGCGGAGAAGAGCAATTTTGCGAAAATCAGTCGGGTGCAGATGAGAAACTAACGAGATTTTTATGACAACGACGAAGTCTAAAATTACGTGTGATCGTAATTTTAGGCCCTCTCGGAAGCGCATCGCATGGATTCGTCTCTCAACAATATGATAATTACGTAGATGTGATGTATAACTCGTTATTCTAATTTAATCCGCGACTGCTGACTTCTAGTGAGTTGGTATTCTGAACGACATCCGGCGACAATCTTTTATAAAGTTTCGTCACTGTAATAGAATATATTTTCACGAAGCAAAGAAAAAGATATTGCACGATGAAATTTATCTAATGTATCACTGTAGTAATAAATAAAAAAAAAAGGAAAATAAATAAAAAATTTCAATAAATTATTAACGACAATGTATTAATCTCGTATGAAAATACGCAATAATATCAGTATTATTAAAATTTGTATATAAGTATTAAATGAATATTAATAAATTAATATTAATCTATTAATTCGTATTAATAATATAATCATAATCTTAAAAACTTTGTAAATATTTATATCTTCTAAGAATAATATATCTTTTATGAATTTAAAGCAAGCTAATTGCATTAAATTACGTGCTTAGTTCCTCGTTCAGTTTTATTGTACGTCGTACAAAGAATCTAATTTGTGCATTGTGCCAAGGTTTAATTTGCACCATCCGCGAAATAGAGCCGTGTAAGAGAACGTATCTCGAGGGCAACGACGTGAATAATTTATGGAAATAGGCAGAGACGAGAACAAATGGACAAATCGAGACCGCAGGCGTTGCATATAGTTCAAATCGTTCAACAAAGTACATACAGCTCCAAAGGTACACGCAAGTAAGACGTGTTGCACCCTGGGCTATAAATCGATTGCTGCCATCTCATTTCTCGTTCTCTCATATATCGAATGTATAATGCACATCTGAGCTCGCTGTACATCTATACATAAGGTGGATACTAAGTATTCTAAAAGATTTTAAGAAGTGATTCCTCACACAAATTCAAGACAAAAATTTCATATAACCATATGTCCCCGAAACAACTTGCTAGTTTCAAAGATACAGAGTGACAGAGTTGAAAGAAAAATTTCGTCTTTTATTATTTTGATAAAACTTTGTAAAGTTTCATCAAAATAACCCGAGTGATTTTCGAAATTTTTGGAAAACACGACATTTTTCCTTCAACTTTGACACTCTGTATCTTTGAAACTAAGCCGTTTCGGATATATAGTCATATGAAGTTTCGTCTTGAATTTGTATGAGGAATCACCCCTCAAAATCTTTTAGAACACTTAGTACGTGTATGTATGTTTGTACGCGAACGCGAAAATATATATGCGAAAAAACCGCCATGTTTTTCAGCGCATCTCTCGCGGATCATCAATAATAAAGACTTTCGAGACGCAAGAAATAGACGTCAATGATCCGTTATCGTAACACTCGTCGATCCCCGAAGAAACTTAGTCTCTGAACTCGTGAGATATTTACGGGCACGCTTGGATATATCTCAATGCAATTCACGGAACAATAGAGATTCTTTCCCCAACTTATCGAAACGCTCTAATAGTTTCTTTGATTTCTTGCAAACATTCTAGAATCACTCCCGTTTTCCCATAGGAACGGTAACTTCAGTTGAACATTTCGGGTTCTCCCGATGGCCAGGTCCGAGGGATGACATTGACAGTCACGGCGAGTTAGTCGAGTATCCCTTCGCGGTTATGCCGTCTGCATAAAATTATTACCATACCGACCACGTCTCCAAACTGTCCAAAGTTTCCCTGGCGACCGCAGGGTCCGTTATTTATGCAACTCAATCATAGTAGCGGTGAACTCTCTCGTATCTGGCCAGATTTACTGTAATAAGCCGGCCGGCTGGTTACCTAATGTCTTACAAACCATAAACGTCCATTAATCAGATCTAGGTGTTCTTCTCTAATCTTGTATCTCACTCTATTTAGATTTTATTCCGCCAGCAGAATAAAAAATATACCGTTAAAATAAATTTTTCCATAAATGCGTAAAATGAGGTATTCTAGTACTTCGTCTGTGATAAATCTCTACTGTGTAGTTTTTAAAATATTTTTATATTAATATAAGCTACAAAATCAAGAGAAATTTATACGCATAATTAGATATAGGTATAAAAATTATGTTTTAAACTGAATATTTTTTGACAAATTAAATTAATTCATTATTACTATTAATATTATAAAATTAACGTTTACATTTATTAATATTTTGTTCATAAATGTTAATAAATAAATAAAAAATTAATTTCTACAAATGAAACGCCTACATCACTAGGAGATGAAAAACAACAAATCATTGAAACATTAAGATATATTCATAGATAATAAAATTAGATTAAATCAGACAGAAAAGTAAAAGACACTTTGCACGAATTGTTAGACAAAATATATTGCTATTTCTGTTGCTTTTTTTCGTGAAATAATGAGCAGACAATAGGTCGCTGTAACATTGCTACTGTATATACATACATCATGGACAATCCGCTTAAAGAAAACCCTCAACACTACCGCCATTACGTAACGCAAATGCGGATCGTTTCTCAGAATTTTCGAGGTAGACTTAAGCGTCTCTTCGGCGGTTCTCTTAATTGTAAATCTGGATTTATGCTAATTGCCTGACCGGATTAATCTCACGGACAATTCGTCTTACTTACTTTTAATGTAAGCCAGCATCACTACTGACAAAAAAATTTTTTTGTTAAATTAGATGTGTGTGTGTATATATATATATATATATATATATATATATCTTCTTATAAACCTAATCCAAAGAGATTATTTTGAAAGGATTATGAATCAAACTTTTAAGAAATTTTTATTCGCGACAACAAACGTGATAAAGCAGATATCTAAGTTTTCGCATCTTGAATTTACTCCTTCGACATTGAAATAAACTTACTTTACCAATTTTTCAAAAAATTATCCATTAAAGAATAACGATTTTAATTAAAGCTGTATATTATTTAGAACCACAAAGCGATATAAAATTATAAAAATTATAAAAATATTGTTAACAAATATATAAACAACATAAAAAATATTGCTAATCAAGGATTATTCGTTTCTCCCTATTTTTCTAAATAATAACATGAGCAAGCTGCGTTAAAAAAAAAATGCGCGATTATTTCTTTGTAAATGCGATAAATCAATCCTTTTGAAAGTGTTAACACGTTGTCTTTAACTGCGCATTTGACGTCATTTTGTGTGCGGAGGAGGCCAGACAATGTCATTGTCACGACATAAATTGAATTCTTGTCTGGTCTCGCATCTTTCTGTTCAGACGTTCACGCAATCGTCGCTACAACATAAGGCGGAAATTGCGCTTTACGAGGCAAAATATAAATGCTCAGCCCGACTTCGTCAGCGACACTCGACAAACGTATACATGCAGGGGTCGAATTAATTTATCCGCGTGGTGGCTCGGATTGGCCTCAGTCATTCATTACTCGCGCGATCCGCGCGCGAAAAGTATCATCCTCGCCGCTGTCACGATTCTAATTCCGGTGATTTGTAATGAAATGAAATATGGATCTCTATTTTGGAGGTACGCAGACAGATAATTCGCGGAAGAGTGGTAGCCGTTCTAAAGAGATTAAACAGGCTAAAGAGACTTACGTTGAAAGCAGTAAAATAACGCGGTTCCGTCAGTGACGGGCTGCTCTATCCAGTGAAGCAAAACGGAAATACTAATATTTGTTTGCTTCAGTGAACTTTAAATTGGTATACTACAGTTGGGTTTGGCTCACGATACGAAATTAAATGATTTATAATGAAATATGATATAATAAAAGTATAATAAAAACATATGTATTCTCGTTCTTCTCTTCTCTCTCTCTCTCTCTCTCTCCCTCGAAAACGCGAGAGAATTATTCTGGAAGATAAAAGTAATCCCATAATAATATACAATAAATATTTCAGATTAGATGATTAATCCGATAATGGTAAGATAAGATATTCTCGCCAATGAGACAATAGGAAATATCGATCATATCAGTCGGAGAGAATTGATATTTTGCCGTGAATAGATTTGTTAGTAAACGATTATTAAAAAACAATGATACACAGCCTCAAAAAGATATATTAAAGATATATTACCAAGTAACATCAAGTACTGCTTTTGAATATATTCATAGTCGAAATTATGAAATTACCTTGAAATACTCCTACCGTCGAAACTACTGTCATTTTCAAGTTCTTTTGTTCTTAATATATTTATATATATTATATAAATTTATATATATCATATATTATATACTATATATATTTATTTAATATATTATCCTAATAATTAATAGACATTAATGATAAGAATGATACACACGTACGTCTCGCTCACAAATTTCAAGTTGAAATCTCACGACTGGTCCTGGCGACAGTCCGTCGCCATTTCCGGCCGTCACTAAATTCCCGCGACGGTACCGTCGCAGAAAATACGTCGCAGAAAACCTAACCGTACGCCTCGTTATGTACCCACACGACCAATCGTCTGTGCACACCTAAAAACACACGTATACACGCATACACGAAAGCATCGAGCCCGCAGCGACATGTTCTTTAATGAGAACGATGCCGACATACGCGAGGCCCTCCCGAAGGACCCCAGGATGAAACCGACTGTCTCCCTTAATAGAGAGACAGAGGGGTATCGTTATATTAACTTGCGGCGGTGAAAAGTTCGTGCCTCGAGGCTGCAAGTGGGCCAAACGCTGTCGACGCGCGATTTTTTGCGAGGGAGAAAAAGAAATAAATAAAGGGGGAAAGAGAGAAGGAGAGAAAAAAGCCGGCTCAATGAAATTAACTTCTCCCTCCTTTAACTTTTTTTTTATTTTGTTTTAATGAAAAGGGTCGAGACAAACCATACGCTAAAGCGATCTCGTATGATCTGCTCGAGGGCAATCGTACTAAAACGTATTCCTTTTTCACATTTTTTGATGGATCTGATTAGAACACGGTCGAATAATAAAGTTTGAAATTGAAATAACAAAAAAGCAATTTCCAGAAATTGCAATCAATTTCTTTCCAAAAACTTTACAATCGATAAACTAGAAAAAGAGAAATCGATCAGAGAGAGAGAGAGAGAAATATAAAGTAACAAAATATAATTGTAGGGTTTCTCGAAGAACCAGCTTCTTTATCCGTTTTAGAATTAAATTAATACACAATTTTGTATTAACTTTATTAAACTGCTTTATATATGTTTCACCATGAAATGCAAAAATCCCGAAACGTTATTTTATAATATTTTATAATATTTATAAAAAAACAAATTATAATAAAAAATTCATTCGTAAAAAAAATAATTTATTCAACAGACAAACTGTCCTTTTAACTTTATTTTATTTCACCATAGATGTGGTATCGCGATAAAACACCCCATATGCGAATCATTATCGTCAATGAATTTTACACACTTAATCATCATAAATATACGAATATACTCACATATGTATATTGTAGTAAATTTAATCTGGAAGCTCACGTGATAAATATACAATACAAATGACTATATTTTCACCATCGGTCCCATCAATAATACGTTTACGCGATTATTAATTATTCATCGATTGATATATAAATAATAAGTGAATTTCGGTAAAATAAATACAAAGCTTGAACGTTAATTCCGAAGTGCGAATGCAAAGTTGATTAGCAACTTGCAAATTTGCGCTCCATCGACCGACTGTTCCGTCGTGATTACGTCGGGCGACAAAAACGTAAGGGTTCACATGGAACTTTATGAATGAGATGTTCCAGGCTCTCAGATACATGCGTCAGACGGCTAAAAATGTTCGATCGCGACACATGTTTCGCATGTACTTACAGATCCAACTTGTGCGAGGCTTAATTCAAACGACCAAAAAAAGGACAGTCCCATTTAAAACGCGTTGTCTATTATTAGCCCACTGCGAGAAAAGCATACTGAACTTTTAACGTCGTTAAATATGCAGACAAATTCTGTGAAGATTATCACACAACTTTTTTTCAATTATAATTTAGCGAAATTTTTAGCTCCTTAACGAAGATCTCGAAGCCTATCGAAGATCTTTTACAGATCTTATTTACAGATCTTTTAACGCTGGAGATTATAGGATTCCTAAATACACGAGTACAAAATAATAAAAACAATTGATAAAATCGTGAACTTTCAAAATCAATAATAATTATTTTAAAAAGTTGTTTAAATGCAAATTTTAGCAAATTATAATATTTTAATGATTGTAAATTGAGCAAAAAATTTATAAAAGCAGGGTGTTTCTGGGATATCCGATGTTTAAAATATTTAATCAGAGTAGTTTCGTTTCGACGTTAATGCTGTTATTTTAATCAACATATATTAATCAATGGCATGAGCTTTGCATGAGCTTTGCATGAGCTTTACATGACATATGGGGTGTCGTATTAACGATGCGCTCCAGGCACACGGCAAGTCTTGCATAAGGCTTGGATATTAAATCATTTCTTGCGCTCGATCACGTACCACTGGGCATATTACCGTGGGCATGAAAATTTAGCCTGCAACATGCATGTTGTGGTTATGCAGATAGAGTTGGCATTCAAATAACACACCATGCGAGCGCATCGTTGATGTCTCGCTGGGATTGATTACGCGATCGTGGAACATTGTGTGTATATAGTGCAAACAAGCTGCCGATATGGAATCGATCCTCGAACAAAATTGCCCCAGTGCAGTTGGAAGTAGTTTTCGTCGGCCATTTCAGTGCTGCCTACGCCTGGTATCGTCGAAAGATAGTTAATATACGCGACATTAAAAGAGGAAATAACGAAAAATAAAAAGTGAAAAAATACTCGTGTTTGGACGCGTAGAGAGCATACGATGGCTTAAAAATATTTTTGAAATTTACAAAAGTTAATTATTTAAAGTTTTATTCAAACAAAAGTTGATGTGTTACAATCATTTTTTTTGCTAAAGTCTGCGTTAATATTATTATATTATTTGCGTTAATATTATAAAAAATGAAATAAAAATGATTCCCATGGAATGTAAACCGGGTCGTTAAAAATCGCAGATTTCCATTTTAATAACGCCTCGCGAAATTAATCATCAAGATGAATAAAGATTAAATAAAAACTTATTTTAATAAAAAAGAATACCTTAAAAGCAAATCAGCGCAGAGTGAAGGAATCGGAGAAAGTTTTGCCGTAGTATTTTTGCCAAGTAGTTTTGCTGTACTTTTTGCTGACTAATAGCAACCGGCACGATAGGCGTCCATTAAGAAGTTATTACGGGGCTTTCCATAAATCATCTCTCTCGTCAAATCCCTCAGCATGAGCATACAAACGAGACTACAAATAAGTGTGTTCGGGTGCGCCACGTGCACATCCCTCTTACATCGTAATTCAAGAAGATGCCGTGGTTCTTAATACGCAGGTGGCATCCCTTGGCACACCTATTTACATGTATCCACAACCCCTTAAAACTTCTGTCCTCCGTTGTTTTCCTTCGAATTCTTCGCGTAAATTCTCTTGCGAGATACGCGACCGTCTAAATCTTTTTCTCCCGACTTAACAGACTTAAAAGTTTCATATTTCTCCGTTGCCCGAGAATATAATAATATTTGTTCGGCCTATATTTGTTGAATTCTATCAATTAAAAAATTAATCGCTCGCTGTGAAAGCCAATTGATCGAAAAATTGTATTTTAAATTGTGTTTTAAATGGAAAATGCCAAGTGTCGTCGTCTCGTGATTACAAAATAGTAACAGAATTTTAAATTATATCATATCCCATATTGCAGCATCATCCGCTTTCCTTTTATAGTTGCCACGATCGTGCGATTGATGAAATTTCTTTTCCTCAAGGAAAATGATAATCTTGAGATTATCATGTGCTAAAGTTTTACCATCTGAGACCGCAGCTCTTTCCGAGAACGGAGAGTTTCTGAATTTTCCTAACTAAAAATTGCATTTCAAATCAGTTGTTGGTAGACGAGCTTCGCATCAATTTGCATTCTTCTGTGGGATTGCGGCAAACATTACCAACAAATATCTCGAAGAACGAATATCTGCGCTGAACATTTAACTTCCGCCTCTGCTAGTTTTACAAGTGTCTCATTACTGCTTTTGCGAAACAGGAAGTCCTTTTTATCGAGCCACCTCGAAGAAATGAACGTCAATTTTCGTTTTGTGCTTAATGAATAATTATCGTACCTGAGGCTTTTACAAGTTAGCGCGCTTTGTCGAGTCGTTAAAAGCAGATCCGATCCTTTGAAACGTCGACATTAAAGACCGCCAAAGACTACGTTCACTTCCGAAACTGTCGTCTCGTTCTGAGAAAATGGACGAGGAAAACCGATGAAACGCGCAGACTCTAACACGTTTAACAATATCGTAGTCTCTTAACGTACACCTCATAACTTACTGCAATTTTACGCGGAAGCAACTAATTAGATATCGTTCACAGGTGAGTCGAGTGAATCATGATATTGTCATCCATTCTGTATTACTCACCGACTGTCCCACTATTTTTAAACTACTGATAAAGAGTGATAAATTAAACAAAAAAGATAAAAATGAGGCGCATCTTGACCTATCAAACTCTCGATTTATGTTCATTTTCATGTAATAAGTCAAAAAGATAAATTTCAACACTTTTACGAAATGTCAATACGCAAAATAGATAATCTTAAATTTCCATAATTTCATTAAAACTAGAATGCAAATAAAAACAATAAAAGCGAAAAAATTATTGATAATTATGATAAACGAGATGCAAAAAGTAAACGTAAAGAGAAATATTTTTACATTTTTACGGAGCATAAACAATTTAAACTTTTGTAATTATAAATATTAATTTAATTTAATTGAAATACAGAATGAGAATAAAAACAAAAAATATTGTAAATATAGTATACGTATAATCTCGATATTTTTCTCTTGTAAATCCATTAATTTTTTCCTGCTATTGAAATGCTAAGAACCTCGATTAATTATGTATATAATAAATTATTAAATATTTCTATTATCGCAAGAGTTTATCTCGACAGTCTTCGATCTGATATAATCTAATCAAGCATACATCTCAAGGACGTGCAGTAAAAGGTGAGTTATAGGCCGATTCATCTTTTATAACGCTTGTGTGAGAAATGAAGGTACAAAATGGCAATAGTACGAGGCCGAAAACGCGAAGTTCGGACAATTTGTGCGAATTTAGCTTGTCATAAAACTGTCTTATGGCCCTTTATCGCGAACGTAAAGACGGATTAAGGAATACTTTTAGCTGTTTTTCTTTGTCTGCCCCCCCCCCTCTCTCTCTCTCTCCCACGCGCGCGATATATTTCTTTCCGAATAGACCGAATAAAGGAGATATCGAGACGGATCGATTTTAAGACACATTTCGAGAGCAGGTAACGAACAAAGAAAAAGCAAAAGGTAAAGACATAAAATGCGAAAGACAAACTTCGTATTCTCACTCTCATTTGCTGTCCCATTTAACGCTCAAGTATCGTCTGATCCCAATTTTACGCAACTGACTACTAGGATAAGTATTTGATGTTAAACGTATTCCATGCTAAATGTAAGAATATACAGAAAGAATATAAGTAACTTAAACGTTGAAGAATGGACTACAATTTGATATTTAAAATCAGATGTAACGATGTATTAAAATATGAAGGAAATAAGAGACAGAGAGAGAGAGAGAGAGAGAGAGAGAGAGCTGCATGAATAAGTTTTTTATAATTAAAAAATTAAAGCTAACTAAACTTAATTAAATCTATTTTATAGCGTTTTGGTTGCACTATCATCCACCAGTGCAACACTCAGATAACGTGTTTCCTTGGCTGTTGGTAGGCAAACTCATTCAGCGTGTTTCCGTGGCTATACAGTGTAGTGCAAATTTTATGCACGAAGTAGGGTTTTGCTACACGATCTCAAAGAGACGGTGTAAAGCCAGTGTGACGTTAGAAATTCGAAAATGGAAGTCAACCAAGCAGAATTAAACACGATAGCATGAAGTAGTGTACACCATGGTGTATATACACTTTTGTAGAGCAGCACTGATGCAGCACTTACACGCAACTGGTGTAGTGCGAGATAACACTCAGTGTATCCCAAGAGAAAACGCTATTATTTATATTATGCGTATTCGGTATTAGTGATGCATTTCAATACGACACATCTCGTATCTCGTTTCGACTGTTCTCGATCAATTTTAATTAATTCTATGTAACCGCACAAATCAAGCGCTTTCTTTATTTATTCTGATTTTCTTCAATTTATTCATTTTAAATTGACAACATATAATCCTTTTAATACGTTTTTATATAAACGTTTAATATGATTTTATAATTAATAAGAATTATCAAAAAATTCGACCGATCAAACGATCTTGCCAATGACATTGCATGAGTTGCGTTGTACGTCGTGACTTACTCGGTTGTCTTCGCAGTTCCGAAAGGGAAAATAACTCGATAGAGAGAAGAAGCAACAACGAGATAGATATTCTTCGTGAGAAAGGTATATAGAACGAGTGAGGAAAGGATAAATGAATGTACGAACGATCCGCCGAAATACCTACAAGCATCTTTCTCCTCGTATCTATTTCGCTAGTTCCCTATTTAGTTCCCTTCTTCTCTCTCTCTCTCTCTCTCTCTCTCTCTCTCTCTCTCTCTCTCACGCGCGCGCGCGCGCGCATATGGCCATACGGGAGTGGCATTCCACGTGAGTTATCTTACTAAATCATTCTAAAAGATCCTGCAGTCATAGTCCTTTCCACTTCGCACACGCACACACACACACACACACACGCACACACACACACACACACACACACA
>NW_011627245.1:276111-338163 GCF_000204515.1 Acromyrmex echinatior | reverse complement strand
CACACACCCACACACACACACACACACACACACACACACACACACACACACACACACAACCACACACCCACACACACACACACACACACACACACACACACACACACACACACACACACACACCAGTAGAATAACAGAAAGTCTTTTACAATTATCGCTACAAAGGTAGCAAATCTCATAAAAAGAAAAAGAAGAAGAAATAAATGCAAATGAAGAGATGTAAAAAAGATGTTACTTTTTCTGAGAGAAAATTCAAATGGAACGTATTACGTAAAATTTACTGAACATTTTCAGGATTTATCCTATTTTATAGATTAATCTCTCGTTTCTTCAAAATTTTTTCTAAAAACAAAATTAACTCCATACTAAGAGGAAACGTAATAATAATAACTTGATGATATTAGACACAATGAATGTCTCATGTAGGATATGATTTTCACCATTGTTCCATTTAAGAATTTTGAAATTGCGTTTTTCACGCTTGTCGAGTCTCATGCGTCTCTTTTGTGTCCCTCCTAGGTATTCTCTAAATAGCGTGCCAAGTACGTAAGGGCAGCCATTTTGGTTATCATCCCTTTTGTCGACGTTTTCCCCGAGAAAAGCTTTCCACACCGGAAATGAAACCATCGTGATTCTTCATCCTTTCCTTTACCCTCCATGAAATAGCACGTTTCACAGTCCTATCATTGACTTCTTTTATTTCTCTTTCGCGTTTTATTTCGTCCGGTATTTATTTCATGTCCATTCCAATATTATGTGATTTTATCAAGAAGATAGAATTGAAGTCCAATAAAACCCGTGTGAAATATCGATTATACAATGGTGTTATCATCATTAAATAAAGTGCATCAAGAGAAATTAGAGAGACAACATATAAAATTTTCGCGAAATAAATAAATAAATAAATTAATAAAAAAAGCCAATACTTCAATGTTTTGAAGTAAATACATTTAAAAAGAGGAGACACGTTAATCTCACGTTAAAAACCATTACAGTCAGTAAATAAATTTTAGAAGCATACATTAACTTTTGAAAATTACAAAAATTCATAGTATATAATTTTTCAGGAAATTTCTAAACAGCAAAATAGTTTTTTAGAGATAATACGAAGCTTGACTCTTTTTATCCTATTTTACATTACTAAACTAAAAATCAATAAATATCTAAAATATACCGTATAATAATATCACAGAAAATAAAATACCTATAATATATAATCGCGATAGATTTAAATTTAGATTAAACAACAATAGATTTTACAACTGTGTCACTTTAATTTTCTTGTTATCCTGCATCTGACACGATCGCGTCAAACAGATGACAGATTGGAACCATGCTTGGTACTGTAAAATCATGCATGCAGATTGCATAGACATATTGAACACGTGTCCATCGGTACAAACCGGAAAGAGAGGGTAGAGACCGGAAAGAGAGGGTAAAGGCTGGCAAAAGCAGGACGGGAAACCGTGGATAGATATTGATTTGTTGTGGCGTCCGGAGGAGCAAAGAGAGTGATCAGTCGTGAAAGTCGATGAACCATGCAGACCTAACGGCGGAACGCGTTTTATGGCCGGAACTTTCATAACTTGTCATATTACATTCGAAAAATATTAACATCTGAAGAATGTTACGCCTATGCTGCACTGGAAAGCTGAACGAATCATTCGGAAAGAAAATTTTAGACTCTTCATCAACTTGATTTGCAAATCTTACCGTATATTTCCTTCACTTTATAAACTTCAGTTTCTCGTTAGTTTACATTTCGACCATGTGGAATTAAAATTCCCTCTCAAAGCTTACATCCATGTATTTCCAAAGTTTTTACCTATACTGAGAAAAAAATAGTCTGGTTGGATTAAATATAATAGTAATTCTGGTAGAAAATGGACGAATCAAAATTTTCTAATTAAATTTGCTAGAATTCTAATTAAAATAGCTAGAATTCTGATTGATATAATTATTCTCTGGTAAAAATGAGAATTCTGGTAGATTTTTACCAGAAATATTATATTAACTAGAATTCCGATTATCTCAATTAGAATTTTTTAGAATTCTAATAAATTTAATCAGAAAACTCTGATTTTTAACCAGAAATTTTTTTCAGTATAACAATTTTTTTTTCACACAGCTATAAAATAAAAATAACTATAAAATATCGAATGCTGTCTCGGCTTCAAATTTTACGATAGTCGATGTATTTCGCGGCGCTCTATTACAACAATATGAATATTCCACATACTAGAGAAATACACGAGAAATTTTCACGTACTAGTCGCATACGCTGTTCCATTTTTATCCCATCGTTCGCTCACAACTCTCCTTTTACGCGAAAAGATACTGCTGTATGTACTTTCAGGGAATCAATATAATAACCGCGATACGTTCCAAGTATTGACAGGTTTGCCGCGACGTATAACGATAAATCGTATCGCGGTACAAGGAAACTCGAGAAAAACCGAGCAGATTGGGGATTTCTCAAGAAAATTGCACTCGACAATGGCGGCGTACAGAGCAGAGAAGAGAAGGATGATATTTGGGAAAAAGGTCAGCAATTTACTGGCATCCATCGTCGTCGAGGGTTGCATCAGCAAGGGATCCTTCTGCACGGTTTCTTGATCATAGGGTCGTTCCTACACGTATCTGCGGAATTCTAGTCCCGGATGACTCCTTCACCTCCACTTGCCCTGATGTCCATTCTTCTTCTTCCTGATTCTAGCTCCCATTTTGACAACGATGAAATTCATCGCCATCGTTCGCCGGGAAGTATCAAGAAACTCTTTCTCTCTTTTTCTCCTCCTCTCGCCAAGAACGCTCTTTAATCTCGTTTCTGCTAAACGCGTCTCCATTTTCGCGGAATGAATGAAGATTCTCAGACGAGGAGTAAAAGGAGGATAGATAAAGTAATTCCTGGTGGCCCGCGATTCGATTTATCGAACAGTTATGGCGAGCAAGAAAAATTCAACGGCGATAGAATGATCGACAACGGTGTTTTATAGATGAGAGAAGAACGTCGTAATGTCGATCTCGGCGTCCGGGCTCGAGAGAGATGTGCTCCGATTATTATTTCACACATTACAAAGCCGAATCACAATTCATTTCTTACCCATCTGCGATATCTCGTTATTAATTTATTAAATAAACAATCATTAAATAAACAATCACTAAATAAATTTTTGTAATTAAAAGATAGTTTTTTGAAATGTATAGTTCTTTAAGTTCTGGATCTATAAAACTATTAATCAAAATTCACAAAAGTAGAAAAATAATTACAATGAATTTAAATTAAGTGCCTAAAAAATAAATATATTTTTCTATAAAAGCAAAAAAAAAAGACCAAGATTTTCGAAGATACTGAAAAGATAGAGAGAGTGAAAAAGTAATATTGGAAAGTTTCAAAACTCACAAACAGTTACGCCTTTAATAACATTATAGTCAACGAGCTACGTGCAAGTAAACTTTAAAGTCTTGCGAAACTGTTAATTCTCGAGAGGGTTATGCTTATAATTACGCCTCGCCGACATTATCCAAGGCATTCGCTCTTTCTACCCTTTCCGGAGAAGTCGCTGAGCCTTAACGAAGGATAATGTCAGCCGACGCTGGGCAGGCAGCTTCTGAACATTGGCAATTATACGGAGTCTACGCAAACCCATCATTTACCTGTACGCCATATTAACCCTTTCAAGACGATCATTTTCACGGTTTAACTCTATAAATAGCGGTTTGTCTCCTTGAACGATGGCTCTATAATTAATTACGATAAATGTTCACTGAGATTAATTTGCGCATATAATGAGATATTACAAATGTCACTGTATCGCGTACAAATCGCGAGTATATAATTAATTTAATAATTTATAACTAATTAGCTGAAAATTGATAGCATGTATTATGATTACTTTATAATCAATTATTGATTGAATAAAATGATTAAAATGTGGCGTAATTTCCAAGAAGTGTTAAATATTTAGAGCACATTTTTAAAAATTCTTTATATAAAATCTTTAAAGGATTAAAATCGCTCGTTCGATTAGAACCATATTATATCGAGAAGAGTCGATAGAACGATAAATGTGTACGAATCATAAAATGGATAAGGTATAAACTCGCTAGGTCAATCATGTCGATGACCTACTTTAATAATCATCACATTGTTTGTGGAACACGCAAAGTCGTAATTCGATTTTTCACCGTTTGAACAAGTAAGAGATCTAAGGTAATTATTAGATTTTCAAAGGTACCCCAGTTATATTAGTCCAGTCAAATCGATAATTAATTTATGTCGGAGAAATAAATCTACGTCATGTTTCGAATATATCTTTTAAGATTATATTTTACATAACTTGTAAAACTTATGAAAAATGATCTCTTTTATAATTTACCTTTAGATTTAATAAAAATTTTAATTACGTTTTTAAATACATCAATATTTTTATAAGTAACAATTATAAAACAAATATTATATATTATTGATGTTTCTCATCACATTCTCGTCCAGGTTTTTTTTAAAAATGCTTAGTTATTCGGGGAAGTTAAGAAACCTGAGGAAAAAGAAATGCATTGTCCGAAAAAAATTTGGCAACGACTATCGTATATTCTCCGCGCTTGGCAATTAATCAAGCTCGTAAGTCAAACAGCCTAATGAACTGTACGTGCGTGATTAAACTGCTAGACTGCCACTCTTCATCTGAATATTCGACCAAAAAACAAGATATTTCAGCATTTTGCACGATTCCATTAATGCAAGCCATAGCAAGAAAAATTGTGCCGTACATATTGTACCGACAAATATTCTTATAAATTATGAGCAAGAAAATACATTTATATCTGTCATCAAATCATTTAATATTCAACCATATGGAATTATTTCAGATATTTCAAAGTAATCCTTTTCTCGTTTTATAGAACAATGTACCTACTATTTGAAAGCGATTCTCTCTTTTACAATATTTTCCAAAATTATTTCCAAACACGTAAATTTGTTTTATTCAAGAAATATATATTTAATAATATATTTACTGCATTAAAAATTGTAATATTTCTCTCTTGTAATATATAATCGAAAAATATGATAAATATATAGAATTTTGATGTTGCCTCTACTCATTCAAACATTGCTCGACACATTCAGATGTATTTGAATCAATTAATTGTCCACAGTATCGATCACGAGTACTCGCAAAACCCTGTTGTAACGGATGATTGGCCTGTCACTTCAAACTGATGCAAACGAGTCGATCGATCCTTTCACCTACGAAGCCGATACTTCCTCTGAGAGGACTTGTCAAGAAGCATCTCGACCGCATCGTATATACGATCGATAAGCCATTGCATATGCATCGCATATGCCCACGCATATACATCGTCCATCACATTCTAACAGACGTAAGTTTGCGGTTATTAATTTCAGTCGAAATTCACCGCCTATTTGGAAGTGTATACGCGCGAAGAAAAACGTAATAGCAAAACTTAGAGATAACAGATTTTCTCCACTCTCTAAAACTGAATCAGTGTATTACTGAAAAACAGTAAACGTTGATAATTACATCTATGATAAGTGTCGCATTGAAGTCACTGATTCATTTTTAAAGAGCATGTTCGTCGATGAGTAAGATCCTCCGAGAAAATTTTCATTTTGCCAGTAACAGCGTTTATGTTATAATGTATGAAAGTATTTATTATTTGAAATGCAAAAATTTTAATTAGAATGTTAAAAAATCGCGTTAGAATATTTCCTGACTGTAATATCCACATTATATATATCTGTAACATACACTCGTTACAGGTATGCATTATAAGCACTCGCAGTTTATATAAAAAAAAAATTTTGGAGGAATTCCCTGGAATCTTCTCCAAAGCAATCCTCTATGAGGAGTAATTTCAAATAAGGATTGATTCAAGAAATGTTTGAAGACTTACCCGACAAAAAGATGACCGCGGCGTGGGTCAGAGATCCCTGGAACAAAGAAAACGAAATTAGAGAAGTTTTTGAAGCGCACATTGCTCGTTATATTACTCTTAATCCTTAAACGCGTTTCCTTACCACTGATTTAAAACGCTACAAGTTACGTGGCAAGTTTTACAACGTAAGGGAAGCGTCGTGAAAAAAGAAATTCCGCGTGGTTGAGAGATAAATCGTCTTTGACTGTCCTCGAGGATATAATTGGTAGGTAGGGCTTATTTCCAAAGCACTTTAAATTAAATTATATTTAAAAAAATAGAGATTAAGCGGTACAAATCTTTGTACAAATCTTATAATAAAATCACCAGAACGTAATTATACTTTCTTAAAAGTACGGACTGGAAATAGTTTATAGTGATAAGCTCTTCAATTATATGTACAATCTGTCTCATTTGTCACTTTGTTTTATAATTAGGTGTTAGAAAGATCAAAAGTTCATACTTTCTATTTACTTAATGAGGTAAAAGAACGAAATCACTTTTCAGCTAATAAGACTATTTAATAAAACATATTTTCCAAATAATCCATTAAAATGTAATTCAACACTGAAATAAAATTGAACAAACAATAGTTATATTATCTAAGTCTACTGTATTTTCGTCAAAAAATAAAAATTAAATAAATTAAAATAAAAAAAATCAAATTAAAATTAATAAAAATAAGATAAATTAACAGGTAATATATAAATATATATATAATAAATAAATATTAAGTTTGAAATATCTCGTATTGAATATCCAAATATTTTACAGATCATTCGTTTGTAAATCATGCAGCGCATACTAGTGTTATTAATATTATTATAGTATCCCGAATGCTTTCCTTTGACAACACTCGTATTAATTAAATTCGTTTGGTGTTGAAGTTGATGTCACTCCTATAGCCGGCGATAGAAAGGCCGATTCAACAAGGTATCCTCGTTCATAACTATGGAAATGTTTCATCGACTTCGTGCCCCACGTGAATTCTCCGCGAACTTTCCTCGACTTTGATGTACAAGCACTGACATTATATTCCGTCGCCCGATCCGATTCATAATTAATCCTTAACGAACTAAGTGAATTAGGAACACCAGATTTCTCTCTTCACGAAGACATTCATAACTTACTCCTCGCGAGTATTAACCGAATTTATTCCCGTATTATATAAACGCGTTCCGTAAAATCATATGGATTGCCTGAATTTATTCGTATTACCTGATGAATTTACTCATATTATCTTGAAAAGTGACTTCAAACGTTTGCGCTTCTCTCGAACACGTTACCGAGAACTGTAAAACCAGAGAAATAACGATATTCCGCGAAAACTTTGACAAAGACCTACATTTTTCTCAAGTAGTTTTTAAACGGCTATCGAAAGTCCAAACATTTTCTTTCAACTTTTCAAATTCTTCGGAATTCTTTTTTAGCAGCCTCGTGAAAAAATCTCGTTTGAGTTTCCTGTTTTTAAAAAAAACTTACTACTTCAAAAAACAAAATTCCACAAACAAATCCTAAGAAGTTTTTTTTAGTACAAAGTTTATTTTAAACAGCATTATTGCGACAAAAAGTTTAATCCCCTAAATTAAATAATACTGTTAAAAATAAACGTGTCTCAATGTAATCAAATTAAAATTCAATACGATCTTAGATAGTATATCTATTAATCATATGCAAAGTTAAGAGATTCGAATAAAAGGTAAACACATTTATACGTTGTTTGTAATATCAGCACAAATCAATTCTACAAATCAAATTCAAACAAAATTTTATTTAACCTGATGACAAAAACATACTTTGCTCGAGAGCTTTTTCTACTTTTTCACAAATCACCGAAAGGTTGGCAAACACACCGCTTTGCATTCATGAGGAGGTTTTGCCGGTTTTATTGCGATAAAATGCAAATGTCGGTGGCTATTCATAAGTCATCCCATACGCATTAGGAAATCGAAGTGCGGCGAAGCTAATGGCGCGATTCGATGACGCAATCCCGGTCATTAGCGTATGCACCGTGCGATGCATCGTCACGAACGGTACGACTGTACTCGTCGATGTAGTAAAAGCCGACACATTAAGGCCGGCGAAAAGCGCAAGCTCGTCAACACATACAGTTACTACATGCTCCACGTCGTATCATAAATATCCGACGGGCCACGTGGTCGTTGGGTGGCTGAGTTCAGCTGAGTTCTCTCGCCTTCTTCTTCCCGCCATTTCGTAGCGATAAGAAAGTAACGATCAGAAATTAACAGCGAATGTAATGTCATGAAATTCACGAATGGGATTCCTACGATTCGCAATACGCGCATTTTCAGAGCGTTTCTAAGCTCTGGTCATGTAAACCTTCAAGAGACTTCTCTCGATTATTTTACGACTTACCGCGCTTTTCAACATTATTTCCGTTTTATTTTTCATATTATATATTTTGTTACTAAAATCTCAAATAAATAAATTCTTTTTAGAAAAGTTCGCTACGAAATAAATCGATTTGGATGCATTTATACTAAAAAAAACCGCGTTAAAATTTGCAATGAATTGCAGTTAATCGTTACATGCATATTTATCACAATATCATTTTAGTTAAAAGAGAAAATTTATTAATAAATATGTATATATAAATTCTAAGTAAAATTTCGTATGTAAACCATATTTGTAGAATATTATCTGAAATAAAATGTAAAATTTCAAAGATAAAAATTTGAAATTTATTAGTAAATAATGCATAATTCTAACTAAGATAATATCGAGAATTGAGTTAACCAAATAGCATTTAAAAAAAGATTTTATTAGTATTTCCCCAAAGTTATCACACTAACGAGATAATCAAACATGTGATCGATCCCTTACTCAAGCATGACGCCAAGCCGATTATTTCGAAATCATAATCGTTATAAACACACTGATTATCATTCAATTGCTCTTTGAACTTTCTTAGAAATTGAAAGGAAAACGAGAGGTACGCTAATATCTTTTACTTAATTAAAAGTAAAATGTTCCTATTAGACAATGTTTCTGCATTACGATATCGTTTCTAGAATAATCTTTCTTTTATTATTAGAAACAAATAAGATATCTCGATAAATTTTTATCCGCATTCTTAAAAATTTTAGATTTGGAGATCTTAATGGCAGTAAGATCGAGTCGAATACCTAAGGCAAAATATAAGAGCTAGAATAAGATTGTATAAATTCTATTGATAGACACTGACAGAGCTCGGAATTTTATAAGATTCTTTAGGTGTCTGTTTTGCGGATCCCATCTATATACAATACAATCACATTTTCCATTGACAAATATCATATTTCTTCAACGATATAGCATCATGCGATATAGCATTTCGATTATATGTTCAGAGCACTGTATGTCTAGTCTTTCTTTTTTGAAGTTTCCAAAGAAATAATAGATTCTATTCTTCAGATTAAGTATCGAATAATCTTTCTTAAAAATTTCATAAGAATTGCAATTTAATAAAAATATTTCCAGTCGTAAGTATTTAACATAAATTCCACATTTGACTAACCTCACTGTGCGCGATTTTTTGTAATACTTTCACATAATTCTCATAGCAACATTCTCTACAACTCAGCTAACTTTTTCTATCGAGAAAATTTTGCCGTTAGTTGCATTTTCGCAAATATTGAATTCTTTTATCGAAAATGTCTTCTCGAACTCTTTAACAAACTTTCTTCCGATGACTAAGACATTTCAGTACTTCGAAAATCGTGCAAAAGTCGCACCGAGATAGAAAACAAAATAGTTACTTTTTCTTCACCTGTACAAAAACAAGATGATATTCTTTTCGCCCAGGAAAGGATCGGAACACGAAACTTCTCGCGTTATCGACACGCGGCGTCGTAGCCAATAGTCTCTTTCACCCGTCGCGATTCGCTTTTCCAAGGAAATAGGATGCGTCCTAAGATATAAAAGAAAAGAAAAACTTCCTCATCCTAATCTGAATTTGGCACTCGCCAATTTAACTTCGTTCGACTGGCGGATTACCAGTCCACGTCTGCAACATGGGGACGGAACGACTCTTGGAACCTTTAACCAGCATGTCATTTTCCCAAGAGTCTTTTTCCGGCAGCAGGTGCGACTTTTATTTTCCCTCGTGTCTACAGTTAGTCAAGAAGCTTTAGGTATACAGTAGTATTACCATTAACTTTGTATATTAGCGCAATGTACACTGAGAGAAAAGTTTTTGATACTGTACTCTAATACTTTGTACTGTATTCTAATATTCTAATAATAATTATACATATATAAATATAATTATTATTACTGACATTATTACTAACATTATAGCGTTACTAAAATTACTAAAAAAAAAAATCATTATTTTATTATACAATCATCAAATATCATTAATTTTTCTCTCAGCGTATATACATTTGAATAAGATCGAGAAATTCCGTGTAATAACAAAGAAAATTTGAGATAAATAACCATTAAAACAGCTAATTAGCTCGTTATTAATCTGACATTATATTTTAATATTATCGTACGTTAATTAATACATAATAAATTCGATCAAAAATATTGTTTATAAAATATTGTTTCTAGTGAATTTTCTATAACTTTGTCACTATAATAATTAATAACAAGTTTATTAGTGATTTCTCAATAATCCAGTGATATCTCAATAAACTGTAATCGCAAAGAATTTTTCATAGGATATTGAACGCTTCGAAAATATCTTTGAGAAATCTCCTTGACTTTCTACGTCAATAACCGAGCGATAAATGCAATTTATCTCACGTGTTCCAAGAACGTTAAATCGGTCGTAAGCAATATCAAGATACTCGTATGCCTGATACGTGCTTGATTACAGATTGAAATTCTAAGTCGACCATGAGGTAGAGATAAGATAAACCGACGGTGTCGGCACGATGTTGGTACGGTTACTTAATTATATCGATCACACCGATAAGTAGCTCGTCGCATTGATAAATAGACATCGCCGTTTTTTATTGCAAATTGGTGATCTCTCTCGATCAGAGAAAAACGATAGAAATTTCTGGTTGAGCGAGAGACTTTGACTTTACCAAGCTTTCGCTGGTTATTCCATTGTTTGATAATGTAGTTAATGTGCAGAACGATAGGCATTAACGGTATTATCAGGATAGCCTCGGGGTGTCTCGAAAGTCACGCACTTTCGTGGCGCTAGAGATAATGGAAGCCAAACTTTACAGAAGATTATGAACGTATTTCAAAGCAAAAGTATCGATATTTCAGTGCACTGGATATTAATTAAGCGTCAGTAATTACAATATTTCAATAACTCCAAGTCTTGGTTATTTAATGATTTTGATATTCAAGAATTTTTTGAATGCATTTTCATTTGACAATTGAGATTTTTAAAGCTAAAAGATGCCGAAAAAATTGAGTACATATTAAAAAGGCGTAGTTTTTTATCGCGATTTGCATAACACATATCCTACATGTCACATTAACAATTGCGGTGACCCTCTCTGAGTTTGAGATTTTTTTTATAGAGACGTATTTTCCGACGTTTCATCTTGTACATCGTATCAATCTTGTTTGATATCGAACTTGGCTTTATCCGCCAAGTATGAAGACCGGATGCGTCTCGCTCCACGACAACAGTGAGCGATCTATCAACGTCTCGCCATCCCGCCAGGGAGTCTCGACGAATTCTCGTTGCTTCGCTCGAGCTTGCCTGGCTGAACTTCAATAATGTGCAAAAGCTCGTAGAACTACTCAACTTTACCCTCAAACCTACGAATCTGTGCAGTTCTCCGAGAGGAAATTCATATTCCCTTTTTTATCTTTCGTATTTTATTTTTACATCTAATTTCGTCTTCTCTCTCTCCGACCTGATCTAGTTAAAGACGTCTCTGGAAATTTCGTACGTGGCGAAGCGGAGGATGGAAGAGCCGTAAACGAAAGGGGGAAGATTTAGGCTGGTGTAAGAGTCGAGAGGGCGAGGAGTCAAAAGGGGGAGAAATCGGGACGACGGCGGCGCCAGAGGTATTTATACCGTGACGACCTTTGACGGCCGCGCCGACGTCTACGTTGACGTCGACGACGACAACGACGACGACCACGGCGACGAAGACGACGACAACGAAGACAACGACGTTCAATGAAGAGCCATCCGTCCAAGCTAACGTGGAAGAAGCAGGGTAGAGAGCGGGAGCTCGACACTCTAAATGTCATCATAACATCGGCGCCACAGAGCAAACAATTCTTCGTTTTTTGAAAATCGAGCGTTAAAGAAGTTATGCTAATTTAATTCTCGGAAGAGTAATATTTCTTCTCGATATCATCTTCAATACGATTTCGCATTCATTTATATAAAAAAAAAATTATTACTTAATACTAAGAATGCAGAATTAAAATTTAAAAAATACATTTTATATTATAAATACATAAAAGAAAAAAACTATTTTACTAATGATTTTTGTGAGAGACTTAAAAAGTAATCGGTTTCAATAAGACGTGAAAAACAAGTTAAAAGTTCAAGATAAAAAGTGATAAAAATAAATTCAATAGAAATCAATAGAAACAAGTTCAATAGAAATAAAGTTGTATTACATATTAATATCTTGTCTGCAATTTGTTTCATCCGAAAAACAGCTAGCATTGTATTCTTATAATTAATGTGAAGAGTATATTGTTCAGAGAATGTGGTAAAACTTTCGCAATTTCCAACTGTGCACTTTCTTAGCATTTACCTCTTTAACATCGTAATTTTCATCTCATTGTGCCTTTATCTCCTGATGAGAACCCGTTTAAGACATTATGTACGTCATAAATTATCATCTTTAAATTGTCACTACTTTGAGTAGTTCAAAACTGATGTCGAAACGAATACTGTGAATAATATATTTATAACATATGTATAATAATACCCATAATATACACAATGCACGATAATATTACATATCTTTCTATTATTATTTATTCATTTTATTTTCGTGCTGTTTTATTCCATTATACCATTTCATGTTAATCGTTTATTTCATTTTAATCGTTTCATATTTACACGAATTGTATCTTTAAATCAATTTAATATGATTATATACATAAAGCTATTCAACACGGACGCGCGATGTGTTTATCTTGCGATAAACTGATATTGAAAATTTATCGATGTCAAACTAATGAAACAAAACTTGATCATCGTTATCACTCTAATTGCGATAGACTGTAATTAATCTTAATTAGCAACTGTCGACATCCTGTAAAATCCTCGCTTTCTACTAAATCTTCTTTTTAAATCCCATGGATAAGCTAGCTGAAAGCGAGAGAAAGACAACCGATTGCTAAAGGGAAGGTGAGCTTGCGTGCTTCGCCGGCGAAAGCTTCGATGCTTAATTGAAATTGCCGAGTAAGGAGGGTTCGTCACTTCTACTTTCGAGCCCGTGACTCTGCCATCATCCAAAGGCGCGACTTCCGGTGGTGACTACACTCTTGGGACTAACGACATCAACATGCTTGACATCTCTCCTCAGCTCAGCGTAAATGAAGGATACAAAAAAATCATTACTATAAATAATCTTTTACGATAATAAGTCGAAAAATGGATCGATAAGTGAATATAACAAACAAAAGAGAACGATTTGATATCCATCCTATGTTCGAATCTTAGTATCATTATTAAACTGATAATCAATGTGACAATCACTTACGATATTATTTCCAGTTTAATGGAAAGTTTATGGTTGCTCAATTCTGATAAACTCATTGTCTCAAGTCTAATAAATCGAATCGTCGCGCAATTTGTACAACTAAAAATGTATTTCAAAATTTACATATAAATATTAAAGCACCAAAATTCGCTTCAATCGAATATATGATTCTTTCTCTTACTTGTATCAATCTTTTACGGCTGTTTTATTTTTTAGAGAGTATTATCTTTGATTTGTCAATAAATACGATTTACGCGTCGCAAAATTTTCTTTTCAAGTAATTTCGAACTTTATTAATAATATATATATACTGTATTAAAGATTTAATTTCATATCTATACAATTATAATTTAGCATCTCAAAGACAATTTATAATGATATTTCAATTTTTATTGGAAAAAAATCTATTTTAAGTTAGTCAAAGAAGATATCAAAAGGAACGATCTTATTTTCAAGACAGCCATACAATATATTATTGACAGCTTCCCGCTGTGCGATCGAAAAACTTGACTCCCACGCGATTGACTTGTAACTTATGGGATTCTTCAAGTTCCGTCGCAGCGAGCGATATAAGCGCAAAACTGCAAAAGTTATTGACGCTTTATGAAAACGCCGACTGTATCGTGCGATGGAGAGAAGTTTAGGATGACTAACTTTCCTAACACGGTGTAACAGGTGCTTCAGACTGACGTCGAAAAAGCATATCCACAACCGTTTGGTCGATTCACCGACCCGCTTAACTTTAATCCGACTCACCAACTTCAAGCTGATCGAATAAATAAAAAATTTAAACACGTAAGTATGTATTAATGCTGTCAAAAAACTGCGAAACTTTGCTTTCCTGTCTGGTCATTGATCTTTACGATTACCATTTGTCTACAATATATTAAAATGCTTTAAAATGTTGTTAAAAAAGATTAAAGTTTTAAATAAAAAGATAAAATTTACAGAAATATATATATATATATGTATAAATAAATTTAATAAATTTTATTCATGTTAATTAAATCCTACCTTTGATATGTAATCTCTCAATATTTTATAGTTTCAAATGTTATACTTGATAATATCTCCATTCGTAAGTAAATATTAAATTTTTATGATATTATAATTTTTAATATTTTAAAATCATGATTTTTTTTTATTTTATTAATTTTTAATGTGTATATGACAATGTACTTAACATTTTTTAAATTACAGTTTAGTCCTATTTTTTAAAGCTATAATTTGATCTGAAAAGAAACAAAGCATAAAATATTAGTCCCACGCAAAGTGTCATCTTTTCAAACTTTTTCATATGTATTAATGTATAAAGAAGTCATTTAGACGTTTTATCATTTTCCAACGCTCGTTATTTAGCTCGAGGATAATCGAATAATTCGTCCGAGCGAACTATTCTCGATATATGTATATACCGATATCATTTCTCGTACTGTCGGTATTATACTGCCTGCTCTTGTCGGCTAGCCTGCACATATCGTTCCTTTCGGTCCGAGCTCATAAATTTTGAAACATTTTCCAATTCGCGACTACCGCTATGCTGGGATTCGACAAATGGTATTATATCCCACCGACCTGAAACGAAAGTGTGCGTCTTTCTATACGACAGAATCTGGCGAAAATGATTATAATCGACTGTCCAATATCTCGGGGTACCGTATATTCAGAGAACATCGAGATCTATAGAGAAAATTTATCTACTAAACCTCACAAATGTGTATGTATATGTGTGTATGGATGTGCGCGCGTAAAGAAATATACGATTCAGAGCATGATTTAAAATAATATCTTTTAAAAAAAGAACGCTGATTCCTCATTTCTTTCGCTTTCGTCCTTTTTTAAATTTTCTTTTAAAATGAATCACAATATTCTATAAAATACATAAATACGTAATAGATAAAAACTGTGTATTCCCTAATCTTAACATCTATGAGCTAAGTCATTCTAAGTTAAAAAGAAGTGAATCTTATGAGCATCTCTCTTCAACTTCAGAAAAAGAAAGAACATTCTAAGCTACCTCACACTTTCTAAATTAATAGTGACAACTTCATAGAAATACGAAGTTTATTCTTACTAAGTTGATAATAAAATTCATACACAATTTTTCAAACAATAAAAGACTAAAACAATGCGGACTCTTTCAAATTCAATTTATCATACAGAATAAATATAGATTGTCAAGTTTCAAGAATATTTGGAGCTGTTACTATTATTTGTTAATTTTGCCACTATGCTTTTCACACCGCTTTTCACTCCATCCTCCTCGCACCGTCAAATCATCAAGTATTTCTTATGATGCGTTTCGGTCGTGTGAACATGTATAGAAGCCCCGTCCAGAAGGAGATCTTTTCCTGAGAAAACCATATCATCCCCGGGGACGTCGACGCTCTCAGATTTCAAAAGAGCTTTCTTCGAGGCTCTCAGCGCAAGTCGGAGGGGAATAACGTTTTATAAGAAATAAATGTTCTCTGTCTCATCGTAGCAGTTCCGTTCCTTCTCTCTTACTATGCGATTGGTGACGTGACGTGCGTCGTTGCGAAGTATATATCTAAGAAGTTGCGCTTCCGCCGACGAATCACACGTCTCCCATCCGCCGAAGAAATTATTTTTGGACACGTTGAATCGATGCCGACATATTTCGCGGTCCGCCGAAAATCCTGATGCCGCTTTCGAAGAAGACGAGTGTTTTGAGATGTGTCCGATAACGTCAGCGCGCCTCCCCCGTCTTCTATAATTGTTCGATGATTCTATCAAATTTGAAGTCTCGTTGACGCGCAAATATAAATCTATTATTCGTAGAAACTGAATGGAGTCTATGTATCTTAATCTCTTCCTTTCATTTTTTTATGAAAATCGTTAAACAGTCATGAACGCCAAAGCAGAAAAAATTAAATAATTGTTTATATAAATTATTTATTTTTTTGTTTTGTACATTTTGTTCTAATAATTTACTTAAAATTTAAGTATTAACAAATCCTTGATACTTATTACATTTATCCCCATTAGGTACTAAAATTTTTGACAATGTTCATTTTCAAAAATACATTAAAAAAAAATAAAAATTAATTAAGATATAACGCATTACTAAAATCTTAAGCAGACAGTACTAATAATTTTTTTATTATTTTATTATAAGTATTAGATCTAGGTAACGCTTTTAGTTCGGCTTATCAAGCTGTATGTTGACCGGATGATTTATCTACCGCAACTGAATCTCTCGTACAAGTACTTATCTCATTCCGCGTCGTTCGCCATCCCTTTCAGAATAACATTCGGTCGGAGATAGCAAGGGCAAACGAAGGTAGGAAACGTGGTAGGAAGAGAAGGCGACGCGAGTGGCGGAGATGGGGATGGAGGATGAAGTGCTGCGGCACATTGTTCCCTCATGGAATCCGGAGGTTCGCGCAATTATTTTCGAGCGGCTATCCGACGAACGGAAATCCACTCCGTCGTCGTGAAACAAAGTCCCCCTCTTTCTCCCGAGGGTTTCGAGGGTTGGCAAGAGGATGGAGAAGGGACTGAGGGAGGACACACGCGGGAGAGGACCCTCTCGAGGCACGCAGTTTCCGGCGTTATCGATCTCGTCCTCCGCTCACCCGACCTCTGTCCTCTGCACGCACGTCAGCAGGCAGGACAGCCTCCGTTTCTACCCTCTGGGAAGAGATAGGGTTTCGCTACTACTCGCGAAACCTTAAGCCACCGTTATTACGACTTTCTCTTAACGCCGCAATTTTCGGTCTTCTACCTTTCGTCGCTGCATTAGGCAATTGGATACTCTCCTTCATTCTTCTTGTGAAGCCGTTTCATTTTTTAATTTCTTTCTCTTTTTAGACTAACACGATACTACTAATTATTTTCAGATCTGAGATTTATTGCACAGATTGTTCGATCGGTGATAATATTTCTTAGAAATGTAAACTTTATTTTAAGTTCGTAATTAATATGATATAAAATTTAGAAAAAAATCAAAGCTAAAATTAAATTATTCCTGAAAGGTAACTTGAAATAACCTAAATAATAATAAGATATAAAATGTCGACACTCTATTCATATAATTTAAACTTAATCTGTTAAAATTTAATTTATTATTATATTATCATTTCAAGCTACAGATAAGTGTTGTCCTAAGAGTGCAATTTACAATTAAATTTAATTAACTATTTACTAATATAGAATATTTTCTATTTTATACTTGCATTTCTAAAACTCAGTTTCATTTCAGAGAAAATTGACTCCGAATTGGCCAAAGAAAAATCCATCCGATAAAAGAGACATTCTAAGCGATTGTCCTTTATCCTACCATTTACTTGAGACAATGAAATATTGATGTTTCTATTCTGAGATACTCGTTCGGTGCTTTTCTATAATGAATTTAGAATCCCTTGAGCGAAAATCGATCCGATATCACAGCGATCCGATATCACAGCGATCCGATTCGAATTGTAATTCAAGATCCGATACCGAAGCAGCAATCGGCTAACCAAAGGATCAACGTCATTCGACTTCTCATTTGATCGGGAAAGCTATTGCGGATTCCGGCCGCGCAAATATGCACGGAAATCAAATATCGGTCGCCGTCGTCGTCGTTTGCAATAAGTTGACTCTTCCGACATTTATTTAAAAAACTCTCAACCCAGCTAGCCGACTGCGGAATCGTTTCATCCTGACTGCGTGGATTATTATTCATCAACGCTTCTCATCTAGGATAATTCCGAGCATCGCAAACTTTTAGATTCGATCTATTCAGATCAATCGATTAAAAAATTTTTGTACCAAACTTCTACAATACAAGTTCGCAGATTTGTTTTTTACAAAAAATTTCAACGATATTCATCACAGTCAGTATTTGTCTTATAAATTTCGCTAATATTATTTCTAAAAAATTCTTAAATATAAATCGTATATTATTACAGCTATCGTATATATTAATGTTATTTACTATAATATTACATAAAATATGTCATAAAATATTAATATAATATTATCTTTTTGAAACAATTTTTCGTCCAGCAAAATTAATTCTTTTGTTAATAAAAAATACATTTATTCACTTAAAACTATACCGTTTATTTAAAAAAAAACATCAGAATTTTATACAGACGAGTATCAGATGACTATTCCTAAAAAGTTACAAGATTTCTTCTTCTGCGTGAAGAAAAATATTGTATAAAGAACAGAACTGAAGCATGCTCGCTTGCAGTATATGGTAATAGGCGTCAGAATAGATTCCTTTCAGACTCTTCTTGCATTTTCAGCTCTGAAAGAATAAAAACAAAGCACAACGGCTTTGCAAAAACGACGACAACAAAAGGATACAACCATTCGTGGAGGATCGACGTGCGTTGACTGTTACTAGTTGAAAGAGAAAAAGAAAATGAGAGAGAGAGAGAGAGAGAGAGAAAGAAAGAAACAAACAAATGCGAGACAAAAAGATAAAACGGCAGAAAGAAACGAAGAGGATCCGACAACAAGAGTGATAAGACAGTATGCATGTAAAAACGAAAATAGAATGATATAGTGGCAACTTATGATAATAATAAGAAGAAATCGTAAAGAGACTACACAAACAGTGCTATTTTACCGATTCTCTCTCTGTTGTACATAGCATAACTTAGACATTCTTCCTCTTTTTCTATCTTGATCTAAGAATACTCTGATATCACCCAACATCTTTGCGACTCCCTGTCCGAAACACTGTGTATGTACGTTCATCCGACGAAACACACGCCTGCATCGGAAGTTTACACGAGCTACGTAGGTATGTTGTAACGAATATGACATCGCAGACAGCAGACAGCGTGTATAGTAGTGGTATTACGTATACGAGTTGCGACGACACGGCATCAGGGACACCGAGCTACTTATGGGGTCGAATCGCTACTGGAATTTCAAAGAGCGACTAGAGAGAAGAATGAAACAGTGAGATGGAGTCCGAAAATGACGGATGTCGCCTAGGCAATTACGAGAGCTCTTTCATTGTGAAAAACTGGAAAGGAATAAAAAAAAATACATTTCAACTTTATTTCTATTAATTAATTTTTTTTGTGCGTTCTACGAAATTTGCAAACAAAAAATTAAAGAAAAATAAATACCTCTCTCTCTATCTCTATATAATTTTTTCTGCATTCGAAAGATTAAATTCTTAATTTGTCATCTCAGAAAGAAGACATTCAAAATTTTCTTTCAGAAAATAAATAAAATTGGTAAACAATAAAATTTTTTCAAAATAATAGATTTTATAATGAGTATATTTTCTTACGTTTTTCAAAAAATAACCATTTTTCAAAAAATTTCGATAATGGGTTTCTCCTCTTTAAATTATTAAGTCAATGTTATGTGTGATGAAAAAATAGAATGCAACATTACGGTATCATTTCTCTCTCTTCAAAGTATATCGAAAGCGATTTAAATCGATACTTTAGACACAAAAATCTTTTTGTGTCTGGAAAAAACGCGAGAAAGATTCTTTGCTCGACAGACGAAATGACAGGTTTACGCTCGTTTTAGAGTCCTTTTTATCTTCGGTTTACGAAGCGAGCTTGTTGAATAGCCAATCACGAGAATCCTGTGGGAAAGAAGCGAGATAACTGGCGCAATCGACGGATTTTCCTCTCCAGTTGAGAACGTCGTTTCACATGCATGCACAAAAAATTGTCGTCTTTGTCACATACAAGTTTGTATGTAAAAAAATTGTTAATAATATTATATACCTATATTTTTTAGATATAATGGCTTTAACTTATTATATTAATGTCAATTTTATATACTAACTAAATAAAAGGTCTCTTCGTTATTTCCGTAAAAATTTTAGAAACTAAGAAATAATTGATATACCATTTAAAAAAAATTTAAAATCCTTTGAGTTTCTGAATTTCTGTAAAATTTCTCTGATATCATATTTTGTTCGTAAAAATGATTAAAATCAGACTCATTAATTTTATTTTGATAGCAAAATCTTTTAAAGGGATTAAATTAATTTTCTGTCCATTTCTATTAATATAAATTAACTTTAATCTCGGTTTCCTCTTTATCTTTTTCCAATTCTTAAAAATTAGAAAAAGATAAAAAATAAGTTAAGCCAAGATTAAAGTTAAAAATAGACATCTATTTGCGCTACTCAATTTCATTCTCAGTATTGTTAGCCTTTATCTCGTAAAATATACCGAGCCAGATAAATAGAGTTCTAAGCCGTAAATATAAATAAAATCGCGATAATCTTGTCGTTGCCGCTGGCGAATATTCCGACGAAGATTATTCTTCTTAGCATCCGGGTCGACGAAGCGACTCGGCATGCTAATACCGACGAGACGCGGATAAAAATGCGGCTGGCAATCAGCGTTTATATGAAAAACACTCCTGCGACACCCCTCCGACACCCCTCCGACACACCCTGACAAACCGTCTCCGACCAATGTCGTCGCTTTGCGATGCCGCCGCGTTATTACTCGAGTTTTGCCTTCGCGAGCCAACAAGTCGCTCTCTTCTCTTCTTAGCTTTCTTTCATCGTCGATTCGAGAACGGAAAATAACTGAAATTTTGGACGGATAATGCGACACGCATTATCCGCAGCACCCTCTTTCGCCATCCTTCGTCTCGCGACTTCTCTGCGGATTTTCTGGAAATCTTCTTTATTCGTATGCGAGTGTCAGCTTTCTCAAAATGAGCGAGATAAGAGAAGTAATGGCTTATGCTAACTATCTGACGTAATCGTAAACCGACGATTTTATTTCATATCTTGTTAGTTGAATGTTATTTGAACATATCTAATTTAATAACAACAACTTGTTAGTTGAATGTTATTTAAACATATCTAATTTGATAACAAAAGCTTCGAAAATTGCTTTTATATTAAATTTCAATAATAACACAATAATTCCAAAATCTTCGATATTAAATGTAACGTTAAACAGATATCTGCATAGTATATTGTAAAATATTTTAAATATCAGCAAAAATTGTTGCTTTTTTAAAAATATGAACTCTATTATTTCTTGGCAAAAAATTAGTAATAATAAATGTTCAAAAAATAGATTTAAAATTTTATAAAAAATAATGCTATATATCCATGTTTGCTTTTCACAGATTTTCTAGAATGTTATCTTATAAATGAAATTTTCTATGCTATAATATACAACAAAACTCGGCAGAGGAATTGGTGAGATGTTAAATTAAAAGCGCCGAAAGGAGATCAACGACAATGATGCACAATTTCGGTGCTACGACGTTAGCGTTGTTTCAGACAAGACACAATGCAACCGGCTGCAGTGAGACCTTCATGAAAAATTGATCTCCGGTACTGAAAAGAACGTAACACTGTGTTTCCAGCGCGATAAGTGAGCCTGAATAAAATATGATTAACGATGGACCGTTACTCTTGTGCCAAGTTACTGCAGCTACTGTCGGGAAAGGCATGTATTGCGTGTGCTTTTCGTCTCTCGCTTTAACATTGTCGTATGAAACAATTTCGGACGGTAAATCATGCCAAGAATTTCATGGAATTCTTACGTCTGTGATCGCGCGCTAACAAAATATATTTTAATGACAAATTATTTGAACTCTGAGATAATCTCTTCTACATAGTACATATTTAATAAATAATTACCAACCGTAATATATACCTTTTCTTTACTTTCGATGCTAATTATCCTGGTAGTTAAATTTAAATTGCCTATCACCGATAAAATTTGTATGAACTTAAAGTAATGAATGCGATTTATTTTCAAGTTAATAAATTAAATTCCACATTAAATTTCCGCTTTGAATTAATTCTTCCTCGATTAATTAATCCATTCCGAAAGAATCGTCGAGATATTGTCTCCGCGAGTTACAGAACATTATAGAGAATTCCGATAAATGATCGCGAGTTAACACGATTAGCTCGCCGTATGAGTCAAGTCGAGAAATCCTAACCGGCAAATTAGATTCTATTGGATTCGCGATTTTCAGGCACCATTAGCGATGCTCGGCCCTGTGGGAAACTGCACTCGGCCTGTTCAATGGCACGGGGACCATTTGGGCTCCGTGGCCGCGAACGGGATCCAATCGAGTACAAGGCTAGAATAGCTAAACCGTAACCGCATCGTGAAAATTGCCGTGACGGCTGCGACAATCGTATACGGAATATAAATTAACAATATATCGACAATTTTATATTGACAATGTAATGATTGCGAATTTGTGCGAAGAACATTGACAAATATCAATGTTCTTCGCACAAATTCGCGATCATTGTAAATTTCGCATTTCTCTACTTTAATATCAATGATAATTTTTTAACTGAACATACTTTGTTTAGAATCGAAGATATCTTCAATTGAAGATTGACAAGAGAAAATTTCCAAAGTTTAAAAATTTCAGCATTACAGAAGCCAACTTCACTTTATGTGAATTTTTTCATTTTTAATAGCAAAATATATAATAAGTTTATTGTCTCTACTTTTTATTTAATATGTAGTTTTGTTAAATCTAAAAATTTAACTAGATACTGATTTAAAAATAATTTTGTTAAGATTATCGAAATAATTATGTAAGATAATACTCAAACTGGTTGCTACAATGTTAAAACTTTTTGCAGCATTGCTCATCATGCTTGAATTTCCTACATAATTATTTTAATAATTCAACAGAAAATAAAATTTTCAGATTTGTATCTACCTAAATTTTTAAATATTTAAACAAAATTGTCGTTTCTATGTAAAATCGAAATCAGTTTAGCTTTCGAGAAACCTCATTTGCCTTCAAATATATTATTTATATTTTGATTCTACCGAAATGTCAACAACTCAATATTATTCAAGCTTGAGATAGTACGAAGGTATCACAGGAATTCCTAAACGCGACTAAATCGGCTGGAGGCGGCGAAGCTTCAAAAAATTCTTACGTCTCCATTTGGACGGCGGCCAAGGACGGGTTGCTCAACTTCGATGTTCGCATCTACATTCTCGATGGTACTCTCCATCTCCCTCCGTGCTGACGTACAATGTCACCAGAACAATAATTGCTATGCGCGATTACGCCAGTCGAAAACGATGTTCGCAAGTCGGTGCACGTACATTTCAGCACGTATAAAAGTGCGCCACCCCGAGAGCACAAGCATCAATCGATCTTCGATCTTCGAGCTCTTCGAGGCTTTCCTGATCTTCAACAACCAGCAAACATGAAATACTTCACCGTGAGTAAAACAATTGCATTTCTATTTAATATTGAAACTGAGCTAATACAACAGCTATGTAGTAAGAATACCAACAATTGTCGAAATTCTTAGACTTTTGAACAATAACATTTTACGATATTATTCGCTTAATTTAACAGAAAGAAATACCAAATTGAGATTAACAAAGTTGCTATAAATATCATGTCCTCATTTGATAATAAGAACAAATAAGAAATTTTCCTTATTTTACGGTATCCTCAGGAATTAATTAATTAAAAAGAAAACTGGAACTTTAACCCTTCATTTGTAATCTGAGTCTTTTTTAGCACAGGTGAAATTTTACTCTCAAATTTCTTTAAAATAAAAACAGGCAGAGTCCAATTTCCTCTCCTAAAATAGAGGAAAGTTAAAAAAAACTTGTTGAAAAACTATTTACTAATGTAATATAGAAATATTAAAAAGTAACGCTACATTTTTTTAACATTTTTGAAAGCCTAGAATAGTAAAAGAGAACATATTGCAGACGGAAAAGGTAAAAATATGATCGCAGACGGAGGGTTAATAATCCTAAGTCTCTCTCTTTTAATTTCGCGTATTCTTTTAAAGAGTGCATTGGAAGTTTTATAATGTAATGACACGCCTTTATACTTCTCTTCGACGTGCACAGGCTATCGCCCTGTTCGCCCTGGTGATCATTGCAGCCCTCACGGAAGCGAAACCCACCGGGGTGGAGTCCATCGAACCGGCGCGGGCCGAGTCCACCTCGCCGGAAGCGGCCAGGAACAAGCGAGGATTGTTGCTGAGCGCGGCTTACACGGCACCGCTCACTTACAGTGCAGCGTACACCGCACCGGCCGTGGCGTACTCAGCATACAGCTATCCCTATGCGTACTCGGCCTATTCGAGCTACCCCTATTACGCCGCTTATAGCGCACCCTATTACTTGGCCTAGATACGCGACCACATGAGCCCGAGGGAACGCGCCAAACTACCGACCAGCCTCTCTGATTTCCACGACGACAACTACCAACTAGACCAGCTGCATGAGGAGAATACTCAAGACACGATCACGTAAGATAGTTCATCGACTAGTCTTTTAAGCAGGATATCCACTACATCAAATGAATTCTACTTTCATCAAGAAAAGTGTTTGGGTTTCGTTCAAAGTGAAATGGATTGTGTTATACTATTTACTTGGACTCGATTCTATTTTACGAAACACGTACTTTACTCGAATTACGCTGGTTAATTCTTTGGAAAATTATTCGAGATTTATATAAGCACACGACAAGTTATGGGCATAATATAAATAATCATTTGTATGCCATTTGTAGAGATTCTAAGAGGATCAAATGAACAGAAAGCGAATCATATTAAGAACCAGGCTTTATTCGAGTGAAGTACCTTCACTTTCGTTACTAGTAACACCTCTTGCAGTTGTCTGGGAACTATGTCATTCACTCTCTCTCTAAAGAAAATACTCGTGCTGTTTATACGGTCTAGTTGAAGAATACTTATTACACTTATCACTTATATGCACACATATACGTCTCTTATTAAATACTCTACGTATTTACATGAAAATAAATAAAACGGACCGTCCACCATTTGGATTTGTACAAAGAAAACTATTCGTGCAACGCGATATATATTACTGTTGCATTTCATTATGTAAAATGTGAGAAAAGATCATAAAGCGTTGTCAAAGAACATCTCTTTCCACACACACATATACAATGCATTTATAAACTATATAATTCAGTAATAACGTATCTCATTTATATTACCGAATGCAGCGTATTCTCTTATTTCGTTTAAATGTTTGTATAAATCTGAATTTTCACGAGAAGAATATTCGCAACGTGATAATATATTATAATATATATCATTATATTAAAAATATTAACAAAAAAAAAATGACGAAACGTTGCTAATTCTTCTTCGCGCTTATATCTTCTATAAGACATCTGTTGTATATTCATAAATCATGTAAATCATTGCAGAAAACAAAAATATAACGCACAATACAATAATTCTCACAATGTTTTTCCTTTTCCTATTACATCTCGTAAAACCAACGACGTATTTTCCGACAAATATAAATCCGACTTTCCCTTCGAAATAAAAATTTGAGGTAAAAGATGTGATTCATATTTAATAGAGGGTCTTAATATATTTTTAACTTTATTCTCTTTTAGAAAAGTTAATTCCCAACCACTTCATACAAACAGAATTTTAATGAAACCGTATTTATAAAAGCGGAATATTTAATGTTATGTAATTTATTAAAGTTTATTAAAGTTAACCAAGCTCTGTAAAATTTCAAGGTGTGGAAGGTTAGCGTAAACGTCGGAAAAATGTCTCGCTTGACCTAAATATTGGGGGATGTTACTCTCACAGGCAGATAAAACTTTGCCAACGACGACAAATGCATTTTTAAATCCATGTCTTTAATAAGAATTTAGAGACACTTGCGGGGAGAATGGCGCAATATGACGCGGAAAACTGCGGGGAAAATTCCTGCGAGAGATCTCGGAAATAAAGATCGGTACCGTTTTGGAAAGTATAGAAATATCTCTATCCTCTTATCTTATCTAACTTATCTCTCATCTTTAATAAATATAAAAAAAACGTTATAAGTTTTCTTAATTTTATCATGTTGTTTTTATTATTCGTCAATTCCTTCATCATCAACGAAAATTGTATAAGTTTTCCTCTTACTATTTACTAATTATTTACTTAATTATTTACATTTTTGTATAATATTTTGTAATCTTTATATATGTACTTTAAAGTGCCTCACATGATGAAAAAAAATGTACGAAAGAACGGTTTTGTTAAAGTATCTAAAAATTTAAAAAAGCTAAATACGGATCACGATATAATTTAGTTTGGACCATCAAAATAATTATGTAGAACGCTTAAACAGGTTGCTGGAATGTTAAAACTTTTTTCAGCACTGTTATCAACACTTAAGCGTTCTACATAACTATTTTTACAATTCAACAAAATTATTTTCAGATTGTATGCCTAAATTTTTAGATACTTCAGTAAAACCGTTCTTTTTAAATTAATGTTTTTTAAATTAAGATGTATTAATTTTTTTTAAATCATAAAAATGCATCCTTTTAATAAAGTAAAGGATAATGTATTTTCGAAAAACCAATTCTTTTAGCGGAAAAGATTTTAAAATTTTATAGCCTAAAAAGCTGACGCCCGCATAACCTATTCAGCTTAACAATGGAAGCATCCTTGTTGCTTCACGATGACGAATCAACGATAACAGATAATCATAACGATCGAAAAATCAGAACGGCGATTTCAACAGAGGAAAAGCGATAATAAAATTGGTACGGGATGCACATCGAATAAAATATATCGATTGGAAGTGCACTCTGCTGCCTGTCAGGAAGACAAGGGAAAGGGTTCATAACCGCAGCCTCGACAACTCGAGCGTGGAAAAACTTTTAATTGCTTCGTTTAATTGCCACCGTTAACCGTTTCGCGTGGTAATTAAGTTGAGTCGCGCGACACATCTATCGTTGTCCCGGTGTGCTGAATTATACCGGGATTATTTCGTGAGGCGAGAAATAAAAGATTCTGCGATTTCACGCTAGTCTTTCATCATCAAAAAAGAAATAAGTCCAAAATATTCCAAGAACTTAAACTGAGAGTTAAACTTACCAATACTTTTTCATATACTTTTAAACCCAGCCTCTTCGAAAAACGAATGTATTGTGCAATAATAAAAAACTCCTTTTAAAATTTATATATATATATATATATATATATATATATATATATGTGTGTGTATTAAAATAATTAAAATTAAATATCAAAATTCTGAAAGATTGCAAAAGTCATACGTAAAATTGACATTATTTAACAGTAAAACAAATGTATTGTGCAAAAATATAAAACTCCTTTTAAAATATATATATATATATATATATATATATATATATATATATATGTGTGTGTATTAAAATAATTAAAATTAAATATCAAAATTCTGAAAGATTGCAAAAGTCATACGTAAAATTGACATTATTTAACAGTTTTTCATTCTTATGATACCGATTTATTATCCAATTTAATTCATTATCATAAATCAGCTGCACTTGCACTTTGCAGAAATGTCTAATCAAGTCTGAAATAAATCAAATAATCGTCAAAATAATTTTATCGACAGATCTCGTTAAAATTCCAGTAACTGTATTCACAAATATATTCGCCGCATTCGAAGTAAAATGCAAATTTCACATGCAACTTGTCGCATACATATGTCAATGAAACTGCCAAAAAGTTCGTGTGTATTTCGAACAAATAAATTTTGCAACGATTGCTATGTTGGCTCTTCTATTCCCGACTATGTTATACAATGCTCGCTAACAAATATATTTTACGAACAAAAAGATATTTAATATGTAAGAAAAAGTTTAAACAATTGTTTTTTTTTAATTAATCTCTTAATAAAAATTTTATTAAACATCATATCTTCCTGAAATTGCTTAAGTTTTGACACTAAATATCTTCAAAACTAACTCTCCAGATTTGATTAAAATTAAAATTCATTTAAGAATAACGAGATTTTGTTATCTATTGAGTCATTTAAAAAGTATCCGCGGTTTTTTCATTCAAAAATTGAACAAAAAACCGCGGATACTTTTTAAATGACCTAATATTTGCATGTCTAAAGCAACTTCAAGGTACCCCCTTCTTTAATAGATCTCAGGTTCCCGCAATATTTTCGTTCAACGAATATTATTTCAGGAATCACCAGGGAATATTCGCCACGTGCATCGAACGCCTATTTTATCGAACGCCTTGTACAGCTAGTGTATAGCTAGCGCAGGCAACGAACGCACGCGCGTAATCCCGGGATTTGAAGCCCCGTACTAGTGCGGTTACCGAACCGAAACGACCGGCGCATACTAATGGGCCCTCTCCCGAAACGTCGGGCGCACGTCTCGCGTTGTCTCGCGTGGCCGTAGTTTCCAGTCTGGTAGCGGTATTAATTGCCACAACGTCGAGTTGTGAGGCCGAGCGAAAATTGCTCGGGAGTTTCCATCGCGATGGCCGGCGCAACGGTGCACTTTCTGGCAACTTCGTTTCACAAAAGTAATCGATTTTTATTCTTACCTCTCTGGTGCTGCACAACCGCTAAATGCGATTATAAACTATGTTGTAATAATATTCTAATCCTAAAATTGGAAAGGAGAAAAACTGCCCAGACTGCTCGCGAAAGAAATAGACGCAATTTTTATGATGCCTTTTATTGCATTTAATTTCTTTGACGGATAGCTCAATCGATTGTTCGACTGTTTGTGCGAATGCAATACGCAAGATATACACTGTATATATATTTTCGAATTTTTACATGAAATATTGAGACCCAAAAGCATTTTTTGATATATCGAAACGTTTTGAATATACGACCGTTATATTTTCCACGAAATGGGATGTATAAATCATTTCTCTTTTGTAACATACTACTAAATTTTCTTTCGAAATGTGTTAATCTCGTTATTTATTCGTATATCCATATCTCGTGAAAAACCATGAAAAGCTTTCCGTCTCTTACCACATTTCATAAAATATAGGAACATAAATGTAGAAACGTTAAACAGGTTATTCCGTATCTCTGCAGAGAGAAACGTGACGCACGTAAACGAACGTGTGCAATATGCAATGTATAATCATCACCGCAATAGCTGCAACTCACGTAGGTACATAAAGTGTCCCTGACACGCGTATAAAAGTTGGAGCCAACTTCACTTAGGTCCAAAATGATTCTTTCCATGTAAGTACTAATCATTTTTCAAACTGATCTCACACAAACACGCACATATACATTTGTATCCATCGTTCCTTACAAAAATACAATGTTTTTAAATATTTAATTTCTTACAGAAATAACCACCCAACGACAAAAATTAGTAATTAATCATAGAATATTAATTAGATTAATAACAGTGCATTAAATATCTCGGCAAGTCTTTAATGTAAATTCGAAATCGTCTTTACGAGATACTAATAAATTCGTCGGACTTTTCTTAATTAAATACGAGTTCGCAGACAAACAATATCCCTCGACTACGCCGAGGCTTTGCATTGCAAATCATGGCCTCCGACAAATCTCGAAATCTGCATAAGTATAAAAATAACGAGGAGCGGCAATGGTGCCCAGGCTCATGTGAATCTCGAAATGTTCTGCAGAAAAGGGTCGATAGTACTCGTCCCGAAATTTAGATTCGCTGAGATAAACTCGCCCAGATTTCCAACCCTCTCCGAGCCAGCTCAGGCGTTAATTAAACCCCAATAAAAGTGGAGTGCTCTCTCGCTGTCGATATTTAGAACAGTTTCATTTACCATCTGTGGGAATTAATCTATGGCTCTCGAGGAAACTTTGTCTCTATAATTCTATGCGAAACTTATTCTAAAGAAATTAAGGCGAATATATATAATAAAAGATAGTAATTTATTATCTTATGTAATATACATTACTGCATCGATGATGTGTGTGTGTGTGTGTGTGTGTGTGTGTGTGTGTGTGTTGCACTTGTCTATAAATATTCTTAAGATACTCTAACAAAAAATAGTTTGTTAGATTAAAAATGTTATACATATATAAAAATATACATGGAAAAACAATTTTGCTAGATATGTAAACATTTAGCCAAATACAAATCTAAAAATAATTTTGTTGAACTACACGGAGAAAATTTTCTTTTAAAATTTACCCTGAAAATATGGTGGTACAACACAATATTTTAAAGATTTTTACCATGCACTTCAGTAAAATTAATCAAACTTATTTTATACTTTATTAATAAATGAGAGAAATTTACATTAAAATTCTTCGAAATACGATATTGTCCCACAACTATATATTTTCAGAGTTCATTTTCAAACTCTAAGAAAAAATTCTCTCCGGCTATTAAAATAATTGTATAGAAAATACATGTACGATATATATTGCAAAAAGACATTCTAACTATTAATGTGAGCGTCCACAATTATTTTAATGGTTTAACAATATCATTTTTAAATTTCATTCATTCATTCATTCATTCATTCATTCACTAAATTATAGATCAGCAAAATTGTTTTCCCCGTGTATTTATTTCTAAATAAAAAAAGATAAAAACGTCTTCTCAAAATCAGATATTTTTTTACACTATGTTTTTTTTTCTCAATTTATACTTTCCTCGACTTATGTTAACCAGAACATTTAATATATGAGAAAAAGCTATCGACACGGTTATATAAACAATCGTAAAAGGGTAACACGCGTTGCGGAAATAAAGCTCGCGGTTATATAATGAAACGCGGGCGCAATTATTTCTCGGCCATAAAGAGAATTATGGTGCGTTGCATATTGCCGAAGGGATAGGGTGAGCGAGCAAGCGAAAATACAACCAGCGTCCGATGGGAGGGGATGAACGGCGACCACATTTCGCCCGACATTCGGTCGAGAACCTGCTTAATTCCCGTGTAATGGAGGACAATTAATTTCTTATATTTGAAATAAAAAACAGCGCACACACACACATGCGTTTTTGAATTATATATGCAATGTTCGGAAGCACTCAGTGCGGAAATTAAAAATTCAATAGCATATCGATACTTTGATCTATCAAACGTCAAATAAAAGAAATATTTATTATCAAGATATATACAAATATTAATAAAGAATTAATATATATAGAAAAAAACTGAAATAATTTATGTATAAATTGCAAAGGTTTACTTATACTGTTCTACGAGGAATATCATTTGCTGTTTCACAGAAGAAATATCATTTCTACTCGATATTCGCTTCAAATACTTCCTACCAATATCACTCGATCCTTCCCAGGGGTTTTTTTCAAGAAACACACCTCAGAGGAACTCTTCGATCGCGCATAAATCACACAAATTCACCGAGAACCCTCAAAGTTACACGTCTCACTGAAGTTTCCTTCCATGGAGGGAGCTTCGACATGGTGTGAAAATACGTGGAAATTTTTCGTAGTCAATTACAGGTCGACATCCGAAATAGGATATCGCATGCCCAACGATAAAGTGACAGCTGTCGAAGTCTCGTCGTTGCGATTTAGCCGTAATGGAACGTCTCTCTCATCGAAACGACGAGTTCCATTCCGACCTCTCAACACGACACGTGCTCTGCGATTTTCGTGTAAAAAGTCCGCGTGGTAATAGCAACTGGCCAATCGATTTTGCGACGGAAATAAGCGATGCCGCGGCACAGCTCGATACCGACGACGACGATTTAGCACGAATTTATTTTCGTACGGGGACGCAACGTCGATCGAATCAATAAGAAAGTATACGATGCGCAGAGACTCCACGAGCTATTCCAAATCGACATGAACCAATTTCTGCGGGAAGCGCGAACTCGAACGAAAGAGGCGAAAATAGAGGACTCGACTCACTCAGTTCGCATCACGAAAATCGATGGTGTTGATTAAAGGAGAAATGGATATAAAAATTACATTGTATTTAGGATATTTAAAAATTATATGTCATATCAATCATGATATATATTCTGCCATATATGTAGCTTTAAACAGGAATTTTCGTTTCAGGCAGCGAGCTAAAAAAAATTACTCTTATCAATTCTTTTTTTCTAAAACTGTACAGACAATTTATTTTAAACTTTTTACAATGAGTGTCCAAATTTTATGGAAGCTGTGAAACTCGCACAAACATTTTAATAACTACTATAATTTTCATAATTTTTAATTGTAAAAAAAATTATCAAAATTACAGATAAAATATAAATTATATGTATAAAAAGTTTAAAACAAAACATCTCTGCATAGTTTTTGAATAAAAATTCATAAAAATAGTCGTTTTAGTTAGCTATCTAAACGATAATTCTCGTTAAGTATAAAATTCATGGAAAATCGTCTTCTCTCTCAACTATTGTAGCAAGAGTTATAAACTGCTTTATATTTCCATCGAAGAAAGATCAAACTAATCAAAGAAATTTAATTAAAATTGATACTGTTTGTTGAACTTTTTTTAACGTAGTAATTCAAACTCTCGAGAGTTCAATCACCACGATTGATTAAAGAGCGCATGTTACTTTTGTAAAAAAAATAAAAAAAAATCTCGTGATTCCGATAAGAATCTTTATTAGAAAGATATTAAAAAAGATTTGTAGCAAAGATTATATTCTTACGATATAAAGAGTAAAAATTAATTACCTCTTTGTAATTTAATCCAATAAATGCAGTTAAAGTCGAATCGCAAACATTTGTAGAATGTGACGAGATACATACCTGAAACAAAGAAAAATATTCTTGTTAACAATGAAAGCTTCAAAACAACAGTTCCACGCAAATCAAAGCGTATACAATCTTCAATGTGATTATATTATTGCTAGTATAACACACGTACGCGGTCAAGCATTATATAACAGACGAATTATTCAATAGAGACACTAAAATATAATTTGCTTAAAAGTTGTTATTTATATTCAGCAAAATACAACATTCAATATTGTTTTCAGGAAATTTTAAATTGGTAATCATAAAATTCACGATCATAAAATTAATGTATTCCTTGGTCAAGTTAAAATTTTATTTTTAATTTAATGTAAAATCTGCACATATTAAATAAAATTAAACGATAGTATCATCAGTAATAGAAAATAATTACATATAAGATAAAAAAATCTCTCTTTTGTGAATTAATTTAATAAATGTCTCAATAAACAATAATAATTCCTTTTACAAAAATTAAAACACTTTTTCTAATTCAGTCATTCAAAAAAGAATAACACAATATTGCAAACGTAAAATTGAAATATTCTACATCACAACTCAGATTAATTAGATTACATTTAATTTCCCCTCTTCAATCATCCCCATATTTTCCAGAAGGATGTAACGGATTGGTACGGTGCCTGTGATTAACAATATGACGCTTCATGTTTCATCGGCAAACACATCGCCGTTATTAGCGTATTCGATCATAAGAGGGGCAATTTTCAGAATCGAAAGGCGCGGTCGAAGGAAATCGATCAGGCCGGTCGACCGCCGATGTCAAAACGCGGGACCGCCCGCAATTTCTCACCCCAAAAGAGCATGATCGAACGAAGGGTTAAGGGTGAAAAAAAGAGGCAGGACTTAAATTTCGTCAATACACAAAGAAAAAGGAACACGCGAATGTGCGAGCGAGAAGGGATTGAGAAAAGGGCGAGCAGCAGCTTCACGAAATTCGGCAGAGGAGAGCGGCGACGAAGAACTTCCGTCATAAATCAAACGACCCTCCTACGAATTTCGCGGGGATAGCCCTTTTCCCTTGGCTTTCGAGAGAAAGGGACATGGAGAGGAAGAGAGAAAGACAGCGTTTCTCGCTTTTTCCCGGGCGCGCAAATCGGCGCGTTACGGGCTTGCGAGGGCAGATCGATAAAGGCCCACGCTAGACATTGCTCGAATTCCACAAATATCGCATTTTCAGGCGTGAAATTCGGAGTCAATTAAACGGAACACCCGGTACACATAACTCGACCATATCGGGCGACGCCATGACGAATATTCATTCATATAAGAAATTTATCTCGAATTTTTGTACGATTAAAGTTTGTGTGTATATATAAGTAGCAAATGCGTAATAGAAGCTACATTCTATATTATAAAAATATTTCAATATTAAATATTTCAAACATTTAAAAGTTACTATTTAGATTATTCATCATGAGACCCTGATCAATCAGATCTTTTAAAAACATTGTAGCTGAAGTCAATTATTTGATAGCGTGTAGAAAAGTCGGCTGCGTAATTCGATGCAAGAATAAACCTTTATATCCGCGAAACTATAAATACAAAACAAAAATGAACACGTCTACGGCAGAAATGTCATGAATATGAAAATTTACATTTCCCGCGTACGAAGAAATATTCATCACGCACTCCGCACTAAAACGCAGTTTAATCCTCTCAGAGCAAATCCGCACAGAGCAAATACAGGAGAAAATACGATAGAAAAAAAATACGGAAATACATTCATCGTACTATTCAGTCGTACAGAGCATGAGATCGTAAAAGCTTGCCGATTTAGTGCACATCAAGCTAGGCCGGTACTAATAGCTATGCAACACAGGCCAGCACAGAGTACACATCCCGAGCGCGAGTATGCCCGGCTACGGAGATATCTTAATGCCGATCTGCCGAGTGTTTGCGGAGAATGGGGAAAATTAATGTAATAATATGGGGCAACGGTGCGAGACCGGCCCCCGGGTCGTTTATGTTCCCGTTGCACGTGATCCCACGCCGAGAACCAGACTGTTCAACCGTGCCTTTATGACTCCGGGGGTCCTGACCACCCAAATTACCCAGGACCCCTGCGATATATTAACTAATTTTCAGAAGATATATATGAAGATATTTATGTTTGATTTTGTATAAATATAAAGAGAATTATGCGTAAGATTATATATTCCGGCTTCCTTCGAAAAAGTAACAGACGAAAAATAATAAATCATCATTGATACAGAAAAATGTAAGTTTAAATATTCTATAAAATTATTTTAAAGTACACGTTTTTCTTGAAATATAAAAAACTTAATTTATTAAATATTATTTATTATGTTTAAAGTAAACGAACTATATCGGTAAGAACTTTGTACTGTCTATTATTATAAATCTTGGAAATCCGAAATATTTATATTTTATGTATTAAAAAATGAACTTTTTTAAATCCTTGTATTTTTGCCGTAGAGGTGGGATATATGGTTACTCATAGGGGGAGGGGGGGATACACGGCTCATAAAAAATTTACAAATGCATATAAATAAGTCGTAAAATGACATAATAACTTATAAAATGCGTTTATGAAATGTTATTAAGGAATAGGAATGATAAATATGTATATGAAGTGATAAATAATAATTACAATCTTCCCACATGTATTACAAGTGACATGAGGTACATATTTCATTTCACAAACTAAACAGAGAAAAACAAAGAATACAAGAGCAAAATATTTGTATTTTATTATACAACATGCTTTAGTATTTCTCTATACTCATGTATCACGAAATAACCACTAAGTCTTTTGCACATCCTACAGTAATCATTTTATGTTGATTATAATTTATGGCGCTACTCAACATAGTGACAAATATCGATTCAACAATAATTTTATTAACATTAACAGTAAGAAACTGAAATCAAAACACAATACTAATATAACATAAAGGCATGTAATAAAGTAATTGCGAGAAAATTATCCCCATTCTTTCTATTTTTTTCTGACTTCTACGACGTAAATCTCAGCGCTGCGTATTTGCCGAAGTTACCCTACTTATAATTACAACTCGTTCTTTTTATACTAATGAACTACTGGAAAAAATATTAAAATTAAGTTTATACAGTCATTTCATATTTAGGATTTTAGACATTATTGCAATCATATACCTAAATTAATACTTCAATTACACAAATTCTGTAATTAGTATTTAATTAATTATTAAATTAATCCGCAAAATATTTCGACATTTTAGTAAACAGCTTAAACGTACATAATTATTTCGATGATTAATCAAAATTATTTTCAGATCTATCCGTAGCTAGTTAACAATGTTTAAATACTTCAGTAAAACCGTTCTTTCCATGCACAAACTGAACAATCACCTAACTCACAACTTTCGCATAATGGCGCCGTTAAGCCTCATTAAATTACCTCGTTAACCTCTGTTTCACACTAGAAAATCGCTCTCTTTATAAAGCACGTTGCGCGATCTCGAGAATTAATCTCAAATTAAACGCAGCCTCGCCCTCCGTCTGTCCGAGGAGAGGAGATACGCAGCTCGAACGTTGGCCGCCGACGAAAGAGAGAGAGAGAGAGAGAGAGAGAGAAAGGCTCACGTAATCCGCTTCCGTCGCGAAACTAATGTCGCGCAAGGGTAGTGCCACGCCGATATTATTAACTCCCTTGTGCGCAAGGGGATGGACGCAACAATCCTCCCTCCAACACGCGCATAATTTTCTCGTCGCACGTGCCGATTTTAGAGATGTTGACTGAGACGAAACGCTCGGATTAATTCAGATTTGGCGTCTGTTGCGCGACTGATGTACGATTTAGTTACCGTTCTGAATTATGTTGCGGTATAAACAGTAAACAGTAAACAGTAGATCTGTAAAGCACATAACCTAAGATTAATTTAGATTACCCCACGTTTGCCAGCGAATTATGTCGGAAACTTAAGATATATGCCTTAGGGATATTATGTTATATTACAACATTAACGTACCATACAACATATTACAACATTAATAATCTTTGTAATATATGTAAGATGTAAGTGCGTGGATTAATGCATCAACAGATGAATTTTAATGATGCGATCAATAATTTCGAGAGCGCACACGCGCCGAACTTTCTTAATCTAAGAAGAAAATTTATATCTTCATATTAAGAGAAAATCAAATGCAACTTCGTTAAAGAAAATAATATTTTCTACGTGAATTTTACGTGAAATGGAAGTACTCATTGGAGCCATCAAAATAAAAGCTACGATTACAGAAAATCGACAACGTTTGCGTTGGAAAATACAAGGCGTGAGAGATAAAACACTTACCGTAGCCAAAACAATCTTATTTTTACCCTCGACAGCCGTCGTTTAATTAAGCAAACGGACCGAGACGTTGCAATGGTCTGATACGCAAGGCGTTATCTCTAGAAGAGGAAATTAATTAACCGTCGTTTCTCGGTACTCTAATCAGCGTAACACGAACAAATACGCACGTAGTGCCGCTCGATCGATCGCGAAATCAAATCCGCGAGAACGAATCCCCTCCACAAAAGACGCGACGTGAATCGGTGTTTTAATCGGTTACACCACGCTCGAATTAAAATTTTCATCTCGCGGCTCTCGAATCTAAATTAACAGTCGATCGATACGTCTCGACGAGTGCGTTCATAATTCCAATCCGGAAATTCCCAGCCGCTAATGTAAATCTATCTCGTCGGTGTATTTACGATGTGTGCAGCCATCGGTGTGAACATCTTGTGTCATTTTATTCGTCGTGTTTAACAATTTTTAAATTAACATTATTTGTGTGGCGATACTTCTTTAAATTGCTTAAATTATCCATACTTTTTAAAAGACTTAAAACTATCAATCAAAAATGGTATTAATAGTCAAAAAGAAAAACTTAAATAATACCATCAAAGAAATTTCAATGTAACACCACTTCTTCAAAAAAAAAAGATTGTTTAAATTGTTTTTAAGACTTGAATACTTTTCAGAAGCTTCACGGGTATTGTTTTCAAAGAAGCTACGTTATCTCCGTATATTGATACATCGTTAAATGCCAACGTTTCGTAACAGTTCACTTCAGCAGAACATGAGTATCATCAGTATTCATCAAATCATCAGTATCAAATTGCTTCTCTCCTTGCTGAAGTAAACTGCAATGTTCATGAAAACGTTGGCACTTAACGATACATCAAGACATGAAGATAAATCGCATAGCTTCATGTTGTGTTAAACTTTTTCATGATGTATTTTGAAGTGTGATAAATCCATACAGTTTCCGTTATCTTGAATACTTCCTTCACGTCTGCTATAATTATAAGAAAAAGATTTTTCGGCCACACTTTGTCAATTTTAATAACAGCTATAAAGATAGCAGATTAAGTAAACTATCGGCATTAATCAACGTCGGGATACGACCGAGTGAACCGAGCCTTGGGATCTTTCGTGAAACTTAAAGTGACACAGAGTAATATTCGGCGGGACGAAGGCAAACGTGTTGATTGTATTATACATCCGGTGCGCATATCATTCTCATGCGTGTTACGTGACTGACTAACCGCGTGTTCGCGCCCGCAGCAACGAAATCACGCGCAATTAGGCGCGAGCTATTGCGGGACGCGATGTGCGCGATTTAACAATTCCGTATGAACGCGCCGTCGCATTAATCAATGTCAGATGCGACGACCGATTACGCCCCCGATATGAATCGCGAATATCCTCGTTGCTGCAAACGCTGCTTATAGTATCCACGGATTTCCGATAGATTCGATCTCAGATTCCTGAAACTGATCATCTTTTTGCACACAAAACGCGGTATACAAAGCATCCATACAGACATGGACGTCTCTAAAACGGATGTTATCTATATTGTATCGCACGCGACATTGACATTACTATTGAAGTCGTGTATATTTGTATATTTGTATATTTGTATATTTTTTTTTATTTCACATATGTATATTTGTGTGCACATGGAAAGAAGATTTTACTGAAGTATTTAAAAATTTAGTTACAGATCTGAAAATATAAGGAAAAGATAATTTTGCTGAATATCCAAAAATTTGACTGGATAGAAATAATTTGAAAATAATTATATGTATAGGGCGCTCAAATTGGTTGTTAAAATGTCAAAACTTTTTGCAGTATTATGCGTGAGATTCCTACGTATAAATTATTTTGATGATCCAATAAAAATATTTTCAAATCTGTACTTCACTAAATTTTTAGATACTTACTTTAGCAACACCGCTCTTTTCGTGTAAATTCAATGCTTTTCGTGTAAATTCAATGCAACATTCATTTATATCGCGTGACGCAAACTTTTTGGAGACATAAAATCCTGTAATCCTGTAATCCTGTATGAGTATTATTCGCAAACCAATTTAGTTTTTATGAAATAATACTCCGTTAATATTACATCTTTCTGACTGTAAAATTTCATATTTGATAGACTTTGCAATCTCATGTCACACATGAATTTTTAGAAATTACGGTTAAAAAATTCATATGCAGCGAATGAATCGCTCCACATAATGTAAAACAGGTCACAGTTTATTCTTGAAAAAATAATCCTGAAATTTGGCATAAGAATTATTCTCAAAAACGCGCGTATATTTTTTATAAGATAATGTATAAAATATCATATTTCTACATATCACTTTCGTCCCATCTTGTTCATCAACTCCAAACACTCTTACATACACATTTAACTGAAATTACATATATGTGCGCATAAAAATTCACATATAACAAATATAGTACTACATCCAAAGAAAAGGTTGCGTCGATTTAATAAAATTTCGGTTAAATGAAAAAATTTCTTTATTTAAACATTATTTTTTTTAAATCAAAGAAACTTTTTTAATCGAAATTTCTTTAAATCGAAGCAACCTTTTCTCTGGGTGTATTCATTTACATTATTTACATTAAGGTATACAAAGCCTACAGAGATGGACGTCTCTAAAAACGGATGTTACCTTTTGAAGTTCTCCAAAATTCGCTTCCTAATCCTCCCTGATTTCTCGCTTCTCGTCTTCACTCGAGAGACGGGGAGACTTCACGCTCGTGTGAATTATTCTCGCTTACTTGGAACGCCCGCCTAACCGATTACCAGAGCGCAAAATAGGAAGCAGTTAGGTTTGCCTAGCGGTCGGCGGATTATTAAATTTAATATGGCCAATTACTCGAGGAGAGCGACGAAAGCTAATAGCCGTGGACGATGGCGTCGCGGTCCTTAAGGCCCACTGAAAAAAAGCAGCGATACAGAAAGAAAAAGGAAAGAGAGAGAAAGAGGTAGAGCAAGAGAGAGAGGCACGGTCCCTAATGACGCCGTTAAATCAAACAGTCGTGCCATTATTAACTGCGGACAGATCTAACGGCGGACGAGCGCGAGAAATACCACCTCAAGTGGTGGCCGAGAATAAGCACTCTCGCAAAACGTGGCGGTTAGGCAGTTGCGAAATTGTTCGGCTGCCACGAAGAAAGTGCTCGCCTTTGCTCAGAAGATTGTACGGTACACGTGAAATTTCATGAAGGCATTCATAATTGCTACGGACATAAGAAGGGAAACAACAACTGCGAATACAGTAGATGCAAAGCAGGCGACTAACAATTAATAAGTATAATTTTTCTAGCAAGATAAGCAAGATATGAGAATAATGGAACTCGTTGAGAAATTTATTTCTCGTTTTTAATATATAATTTTTTAATATACAGTGAACGAAATTATTTTCAAAAATATTTTTTTTCGCAAACTTATTTCACAAGCAATTCAAAACTATAATATTTCAAGAACAATTAATTTAAGAAACATTTCAATACTAAGATATAATTGTTAATTTTTTATTTCAAATCATTTAGTTTCTTATTCTATTATAGTTATAATAATCGTAACGGAGATTGTCCATATTTATCAAATATTTATAATATTTATTAGCAGAATCTAAGCAATTAACTTTAATATATTTTTTATTTCTTTTTTTACAACCCCCTAAATAACCCCCTCACTTTATATAAATACTAGCGTAAAAACAAATAGGTATTCTCTCAGCTAATAATAATTTCCTATTATAATATACAGAAGAAACAAATTCGGGACTACAATGACAAATTAGCGATTAAATTAATATTTATAATTACTCCATAAATCTTCTTCATTTCTAATGGCAGGCTCAGCAGTTTAATAAATTTGACAGGATGGCGTTCTTTATTGATATTTTAACGCATGTTTACCCTCTTCGATCAAAAAACCCCGGACAGGCGAACCCTGACTATTCTCGGACACCCTCGGCCATCCCCAATGGCGCCAAAAGCCACTGACATTTCGATTACTTGATATTTCGTCGGAAGGGCTGACGCAGCGTTGACAAACTTTTAGGGTGTACACAAAGAGAAGTCAATATGCAAGAAAAAAAAACGCATTAATTTCAAATAGACCGAAAAATGAAGAATTATAAATACAATAAATTTTAATTAAATACGTACATAAATGAAATTAACTGGCAAAAATATTTCGAAGAATTTTCCAATAAAATCAGAGGAAAACATTTTAAAATAAAATATTAGGAAGAAAATAAATTACATTTTGGATCAAATAGATTGCCAAATTTGTGTGGTGGTTTGAAATATTTAATTTAAACTTCAGTAATTTGCGGTAAAAATATCCAGTCAAAAACGCTCGAGGGATGTTTGAGGATTGCTGCTTTAGAAGTAGTTTTCGTTTCCACAGCGCACTCTTCAGTTCGCGAACGAATCCATGAGAGCTTCCTATGTTACGCAAGTGGAATAAAGAAAGGGAGAGCCCGTTTGGATCTGCTTTCAAAGTAAACACATTAACGATCTTTTTTGCGTATGCATAGAGATGTTTCGAAAGTTGTACATTTTCTCTCAAAACTAACCTAACTGAAAACAAGTGATTACTTTCGTATGAAAGCAAAACCAATTCTGAAGTTAGAGCTACATTCATAATTCCGTTCCTTCCTCAAACAAAGATTTTTATTTTGGGAGATTTTTATTTGCTAAATATATATCAAAAAAAATAAATTTTATTCGATTATCAAAATAATTACATAGGATGCTCGAACTGATTGTTAGAATATCACAATTTTTTTCAGCGTTGTCCATCATTCTTCAGTTTCCTACATAATTACAGTCCACAATACAATTATTTTTAGATCTGTATCTATCTAAATTTTTAGGTACTTTATAACAAAATCATTCTTTCTGTGAAGAGAGATATCCAATTGTTGCTCAAAAATCAATTATAAACACAAATCTTGCTTCGCACTGGATTTTCGCCGCAAATGTCTGAAATTTGGAAACAACAGGTAGAATTTAAACAAGATGGAGATTAAGCGGATCATCAGCGAGTTACATTTCAACGGATCTAGATAGATATAACTGTCGGCGTTTCTCGCCAAGAGACATGTGTGTTATATTGTCATACATTGCACATGTAGCATTGGAATGTCAGGAATGCGACTAACGACCTAAGCTGGTACACTCACTGGTCAGTAATTACCCATATTACACTGTGAAATAACTGTTCGTTACTGACCTGAGAATTACTAATAACGCGTCCATTAAATATCAAATGAGAGTAGCGTGGAAAGTCAAATTACGCTATCCATATATACTTGATAGAAGTGCCATTTACAATAATTGGTCGTTCCGAATCCGTCTCGAGTCTCTAGATATTTAAATCATATTTAATTGACAAACTCATAATCAAAAATAATATCTATTTCCTATCAGAAACTTTCTCTTTAATTTAAAAAACTCCAAATTAAAAATAATTAATAGAATCTGTATAAAAAATATCCGCAAAAAATTAATCATATTATTACAATTTAGTTTCTTTTTCCGAAATCTTAATTTAGATTTCAATTTTTCAAGTTCCATGATACATGTATAGAGTTGAACAATTATAATTAAAAATTAAACCGACGAGAATAAATTACTTCTTCGGAAAATCAATGCTACATATACAGTTGAAAAATAAAATCTAAATATTAATTAACAGAAATAATCCTATTCGGTCAAAACGGATCCTATTCTTAGTGCTTAAATATTTCTGTATAAATTTGTATACATATTCAAATCTGTAAACCACCGAAATAATTTGCAGTCTTAAAACACAATCATGAATAGAACTAGAATAATAATATTACATTAAATTGACAAGTAATTTAATAATATTGCTAATAAGTATCTTAGAAAATGTAATAATTTATGTTAAAAAAATGTAAATAATTTATTATTCGTCCAACCTTGCATTTAATTCTTTAATTTAATAATAAACTAGCTGCAATGATACTAGGGATTACTAATGCCGCAATATTGCATATATTTATATATATATCTATAGATATCTACTTGAATATTCATCATGAAATACCCCTTTCACCGGTAAAGTGAACAATTTCATCTCGCGATTCGCGCTTCCATTATCGTGAATTCGCAAGACGGATTTATTGGCTCGGCACGCGGCCGGCGGTTTCTGGTCAGATTCCAGAATTGTTTATGCGTCTTTACGATTAAATACGTAAACTCCGCGTAAACCGCTGCCAAAAGAGCACGGTTACCATCGGTCTCGTTCGCATCGGTACGCTTTTGCATTAGTAGGTATATTTACCGCGCGAGCATGCTCTCTCGAGAGCCGGCCTCGCTCGCGAACGCGAAATTACGTAACACCTTTTATTTATGCATCCACATTTTTACTTTGTAACTAAATAACTTTTTGCACGTGCCATTTTTCGACACGCCGACGACCGTAAACCGTTAAATCTTAATTTATAAAATAATGGAGAGACAAGCGAAAGAGAGAAAATTATAGTTTTTATTTTCAGTAACGAATATTAATTGACGATGTTGACATTCCCTACAATTAAAATATCGAGAAGTCAGCAAAAATAAAATAAAATTTTATTTTTGCATATTTGCTGATTAAGCGCAATTTTACATGTAAAATTATTTATTGCGCATACATGTTATTTGTGTTGATTTCAAATGTTCGTAATGATTAAATTTATGCATTATATGTTTTTTAAAAGCAGTCGGTTATTACTTTATTTGCATCTGTATACGATTTTCGAATAAATTTTTTTAACAGATTTTTTTAAAAATAATATGTGTGTATTTGAAAATTACAGATATAAAGTATTTGTATCTTTTGCAATCTTCAGTGATAAAAAGGCATTTTTGTGCCACATATAGATAATAAAAAAACTTGTTATTTTAAGACTGAAAGTGGTTGAAGCAAACCGACGAATTCCGGTCACTGCGATCGATTATTGTGAATGTCTATTATTAGAAAAAATACGCAGAGGATTGTTATGCGAGCTTCGAGGCGTTTAACATCGTTTATGCGGCAGACTTGTTTTCACTGTTAGGTCTTCACGCTGGGAAATAGAATTAAATAAAAATGTCAAGAATCGTGCTTTACGTCGTTACTAAAAAAAAAAATAGAAAAATTCCACAAAATTTACAAATACATAGGACATAAAACAAACTTTGTTATTTATAAAAAAATATATACAAAAAATTGTGATGAAAAGCTTGGATGCTTCGCGTTACGTTGCATTCTGAACACGAGCGAAAAAGTATTACAAATATTTGTCCCAGTTTCCCCACGAATTCACCATAATCGTAATCGCAAACAACAAAGATGACGTGATTCAATTCATATTCACATGGAATTCCAAACTACGCAAAATGCTTACTTATGTAATTCATCGAAAATTACATAATCGTAATCTCGCGCGAAAACAGTCATTACATTGAGTAAATCTCTAGAACGATATTTCCAGGAGAAGAGGAATTCATTTTGAGATTTTGCACTTCTTTTCAGTATATCAAAATGCTAATCGAAGAAAAGGAAGCACGAACTGAGATAATGGAGATGGTGCATGCTCTATAACTATCAGGATAATTGTGCACGAAGAACATCGCCGCGTTAAGAGATCAATGAGAAGAATAAAAGTGATTCATAGACTAGTATTCATAATCAGTTCTTATATTCAAGACCGTCTTAAGTTCTGTCTTGAGGTGTCACGAACCTATCAGAAAGCATTAGCGTCTTAAGACATTACTTAAGACAATCTTGAAATAAGAATTGACTATGAATACCGGTCTAAGTGTGCTTTCCAGCAAGCGAACAAAGATGTAATGATTTACTGTGTTACACAGACGACACGGTGTAACACAGTAAATCATTACATCCTTGTCGTTTTGCCAACGTTAAACAAAAATGAAATAATGATCACTGTGTTAAGGCCGGAATCAGAGTAGGGGAGATCGGGATTAATAGACTCATTTTTCAGTTTCGAATTTTTACAAACGAAATTAAGAGACTTATCGAAAAAATAAAATGAATTCTATACCAGTTACTACATACATTTGACTACTTAATAATATTTTAATAATAAGGGGAAATTAATAACTAATATGAAAAAAAATGCATTTTTCTAATGCATTCCATCTGATTCAACTATCGGACTTTATTAAGTAAGAACTACACTTATTATCTAAGTAGAAATCAAATATCTCAGACATATACGATTGTAAAACAAAAACTTAAAAAATAAAAATATTTACTTAGGTGTACGATTTTTTAAAATTGTGGCATAACTTCTATCATAGATGTGTTCGCAACAAGATGTTACAGCAGACTTAGCGGTAGTCGCTGCTGCGTGTTCAAAACACTTTTACGCATGTCTCACGTGTTTTGTTTTTAATATAGTCTCGATTATTCTACTCCTATATTCAATTGACCCCAGTCTCCCCTACTCATTGAAGACTGAAATTGAAGATCAAAAAATTGAAATTTTCCAATCAAAACAATAGGAGCTGAAATTCCTTTGTCCTCACTGGTCAAATTTCAATCTTCAATCTCAATCTTCAATACGTATAAATCTGATTTCGGTCTTACATTATGTCCCTCGTTAGAGAGCACACCATCAGTTCCGGCGTGGTCGAAAGTCGTGTAGTGAAAAGCGACGAGCCATCTTACCTCGTAAATATCGATCCCGTTACGGCCTCTCGCGGGGGTGGCGGCACGAGTCGGCAGGGGTTGCAGAACGAGCGAGCGAGGCAAGCAGGTACGAAACGAACGGCAACCGTGGTCCGTCGCGCAGTAGTAGAAGACTTGCACTCGTCGGGCCTCGCGGCCAAAGGAGAAACAGAGAGAAAGAGAAGGACACAGAGAGAGAGATTCACGGGAGGGAGAGACGCGTGAGGAAACACGGAGAACACGAATGATGTGAATCTGTTCACGCAGAGAGAACCGTGTTCTTTTCTCTCTCGAGAAAGAGAGAAATTCCTTCGCACTGCGTATTTTTTATTTGCTTCAATACACACTCACTGATTTTATCACTCACGCGGCGCGCGTTCCGCGAATCTTATCTTCACCGGGTACAATAACTGCGCGATCAATTTAACGCAGTACGCACTTCAAGCGAATTTAATACACGACTATTTAGCACCGTACGATTTTCTACGCGAATTCGCGACGTTCAGATTTCATTGAATATTCTTAAATAATCGTGGAATTATGTGTGTAACTTTACGCGACACGTTACTAACTGACACACAAAATCTTTTTAGATATTCCGTGACAAAACTCAAGTCCTACGTCGTCCAACGTAAAAACACTGTGTATAAAATTTATGTGCAATTACAAACCACATGTACCGTTTCGTATCGAGATGTCGGAGCAAAACGTTGCAAAAGATTTGTTTGTTTTTTTTTTTTTTAATTGCTGCACTAAACTGCACTTTTCTTCTCGCTTTTGGCAGATATCGAACATATATACACTTTAAGTACAAAAAGTATGTACACTAATTCAACTGTAAAAACAAGATAGATCTAAAGCTGTCAAAGCCGAAAAACGCGCGGGAAATTCTCGTGGCACGCACCAGCTGTGCCACGTGGTCCATGGAGCACGCGATTCGCTCGCTTCACTTTCTAACACCGCGTGTGGCACATACACATTCACGCACGTGATTCGCGCGACCGCGATACGCGAGAAAAACGCTCCCTCCGCTTAGCCAGGAACGGAGAACGAATGCACGGTCGCCGGGCGGAAAATTGGCAGCTGGACGAAGGGGTGAGAGGCGCGGGCGGGCGGGAAATTGACGCAAGATCTGACACCGATATGAACGGGAGAGAGCGACACACCACACGTGAAGGACCGCGCAAGACTGAACTAATCGGGGTAGTCGGAGCATCGGAGGCTGACGCGTGCGCGAGCGAGACCGGTTGGTTCTCCTTCCTCTTGCCACTCCTACGCGAGCGATAGCCACCACCACCGCCATCGTCGCCACCACCATCACTACCATCACCACCACCATCACCACCACCACCACCACCAGCTGTCCCTTCGACGAGAAAAGCAACCTCAGGAACCAGCCGCGATATCCTTCGGAGCACGTTAACTCTGTTTTCTATGATTTCCACTTCCGTGTCGACTTAGGCCTGGATTACGCGCGTTTCTTTCTTTCTTTCTTTCTTTCTTTCGTATAATCTCGTTACACGAGATACTTTCTAGATAATTGTTTGCCATATTGTATATATGCATGTAACAATGAAATTATAATAATAAATTATATTGTGTTAGAATTATATTGTGACATATGAAATGATTTTCACAGTTTAGTTTATTTGCAATAATTTTAATATTATAATAATTACAAACGAGACTATGCATACTACTTCATATATTTACTTATTACAATTCTAACGATTTATTATAATAATTCTACTGTTATATGCATTATTGTATATGAATAGGATACCATTGTTATTAGAAATTATATTATTAAGATAAATATAAACAGTCGCTCGATGAGAAAAAATCCCAATGTCCTCATCTAATTTAGCAAAAATTCTCTTTTTATTATCGTAAATTTAGCTCAACAAAATATGACGTGCAAAGACCATCTTCATCTACTGTTTAGCTTCTCTCAATTAATCTTTCGTTAAAAGAAAACGTATAAAATAAATTTTATAAATTACACATTTATTTAAGAAAAATGTTCCGTTACATTTCGAGTTGTTCGAATATTATATAACGAATATTCTTTTCCCATTCTTCTCCTCTATTTATTTAAGCTCAGCAAACTCGGTACATGTTATCCTAAGCACGATAAGAAATCGATAACGAATAAATACCCAATGCTCTCGTTGTTCGACACTGGCCTCATTATTCCTTGTCGATGATACGACAATGACAAATGACAACAGAATACATTTAAAAATAAACGTGCGTCGCGTTATCACGTACCGCAACGATGCCGAATTACAGACTGAATAAAAATATCACGCCAACGTGCGTAATATGACGCGATGCATGTCGACGCTTTTATTTATTTATCTCACCGACACACGCACACGTACGCGCTGCATGTATATATTCAGTTGATCTCATAAATATTTTATACATATTTGCGTATGCCTCAACAAAAAATAAAAATTGACTTTCGAACCTTTCAACGGCGCACCTTATCGAATTTGCTGGAAAACTACGAGAAAATAGCGCATGGTTTCCCTTGCGACAGAACACTTGTTCCATGTTAGGTATAATAATAAAAGAGTGTCAGATCTCACTTGTACAATAGACTTTAAATTTGAAGATAATTCTGATTATCATATACTTATTAGGTGTTGGAATTAATTCGTAGCGTTTTTAATGAAAGAATGTTATTTATTTCACATGAGCATTAAAAAATACATTAATGAAAGTACTTCCCATCACTTGTAAAACGCTACGAATTAATTCCAACACCTAATATAATATCGGAAATTAACAAATTTTAAAAATTAATGACAATATTATTCAATTCAATGAGTTTTCATTGTTAAATTTTTTGTAATTAAAATATTTTTTACTTTGTATCAATTTTTTAAATAAAATATCTAAAATATATTTATAAAACATAATACTCAATATATTGAATAATCTAAGTACAAGATTTTATCTGATCTTCTTATTGTATAGAAATATAAATCATCAATCCTTCACAAAAGGAGAAAGGAGCAATACTTAAAAAAAAACTTAGGAATAATTTAGAAATAAGTTGAGAAGTATAAATATAACGAAATACAAACTTTTTCAAATAAAAAGAAGAAATTTATATAAAATTTGATTTACATTCTTTTAATAAAAAAACGGATAAGTAAAATGTGAGTAATTACTAAATTATGTTATAATAACACGTAGTTTCCTTCTCTCAATTTTATCTTTTTAATAATATAAGCATAGATATCAAACAAATACAAAATTGGAATTTCTATCTCATCTATAATTCATCTATATTTGTATATAATATGTATATACGTTTTATATGAGAATAAAGAGCTAGAATTTTTACAAACTGTTAAACATTTAACATATTGTTTGATCAATATACAGATAACTGCCTCTATACAATATAAGAAAAAGAGAAAGGAAGAAAAAGGGAAATATCTTTTCTGGAATCTCCTAATAGACTTGCAAAACAAAGTATCGGTCATAAACCGCACCCTTCAAAAAAAAAAAGAATTCCTTCGCAAAAACTTCTGGGAGAAAGTATAAGCTTATGTGTTTAGCACAATAAAATGATAAAATAAAACATAACTATAAAAGCAAGAACTTTCCGTCGTTTCTGAGTCTTCAGCAAAAACCATCTCTTTCAAATCTACATTCGTTATTCCGTTTTCACTGCATTAAAGATAAAAAATTTCAAACATTCATATGTCTATATATAAATATAATGTCTAACAATTTATATAAATATATGTATCTGTTTACGTGACATCTAAAAATATTTTTATTTAAAAAAAATTTTTTTTTGTTTAAAATTTTCAAATTTTTTTCTCTTAATCGAGTCCAATTTTCCTCTAAGATTCGTAGTCGAAATATTCCGGCGGTGTTGGAATCGTCTATATGCGATGCAGCCCAGGTGCGTTTCTCATATTGCGAAATTCTCACACGATCTGGATACGTCATATGCGAGACTTGCGTATTCCAGAAAAGGAATACACAAGGCTGCTATCCGGTTGCGACGAGATAACAATAATAACGATTTGAATACGTTTCCCTTTCTCTCGGTTCTTTTCCGTCGTTTTCTTCGTCAATCGAAAGTGTTAGAAGTCTAACATTTCATTTTTCTATCGTTTTCTCACACGTGCAAATAAAACAAATATTGTATATCAAAGAGTGCACTGCTTTATCGAACCAAATGTAGATTAATCCGGAAAACATTTTTTTTAGTAATTTTTTAGTATTCCGTTTCAATAAAAAACATAATTTATATATTATAATATATTAGTACAATATAGTAGTTATAAAAAAATTACAGTTCAAAGAAGAGTTTGATATAAAATATAGTTTAATAAGATTTCAGATGTAAAATAGAATTGTGATGTAATCATGCATTTTTCAATTTTTTCTCCTTTGTGAATTTTTCCTCTTCGTGTTTTAGACAGAAAAATTATAAGTATGTTCAAAGTAAAGAATAATTATTGGAATGTCAACAATCGTGTTCCTCATCCCGACGGACCGCGAGCTGCCACAAGACTCCGACTTACACTTACACGTGCAATTCTCGCGCAAATTGGAGCATGTTCTACATCCGTGCAATCGATTGCCGCAACTCGTTGCACGTGCGATTTACACTTTACGTCGAGCATGCCTAACGGTAATCCCTAGTGGCTTACAAATGCGGCTACGAGAATAGCTCTTCATTTAGACAAAATGCCATTTCGAGAGTGACACAAGTTAAAATTAAATTCCAAACTCGTTCAAGGATACTCACGATACAATAATCTATTAGTTACTATATGAATTAATTTATAGTGACTGAATTTATAACCAAGGGAAAACATTAAATTTCATAGCAACTTAAAAAAATTATAACACAGAAAAAAAATTAATTGGGTGGTACAGCAAACTTATAATTTACTGCGCGAATTCAATATCTATAATTAAGAAGATTTGATGGTTTAACAAATCGCTAATGTTATTCAGCTGTCAACTTTGCTACTTTAACATAAAAAATTGACCGTCTATATACGACTGTAGATTTGCTGAATCAGTGAAGTTTTCAGCTGTGTTTTTTTTTTCTGTGAAATAATTTGAACTAAAATTAAATATCTTAGATATCTAAGAGATCAAATGTAATCTAAATTGAAATGAAATATAATTCCGCTGCATGCTTACAGTGCCAAAAATATTGATACAGGAAATTTTTGTAAAGTTTATTTATAGAAAGTATACGTTAATAATTTTATATAGTGATTATATAATGAGTATAATATCCCATCTTAATGCAATATAAATAAAACAGCTTCATATTTTTGATCTTAGAATCTAATTTCTCGACTGTATAAATGCTTTTTATTCGTATAAATAATAAAACTTTTCATTTCAGCTTATTTTTAAGGTACTGTATTTTTTAATTATTACATAATTCTTTGTTAAATTAATTTTGGAAAATATATAGTCTACTTTATTCTTTATTAATAAACTGCTAAGTATAACGTTTACTTTTTATAAATAAATTTTTTTTTTTAAAAGAAATCTCTTCTACCATTACCTTCTGCACTCGCTGTAAATAAATATTTAAATTTCTTATTCTGTGGAAAAGAGAAGACGAAGATATTGATCGTACTATAGTTTTGGACTATAATGAACTTAAATCTGCCCGCTGTATCTATCGATCGACACACACTAGCGCTTGTTAGTCATTTCCACGCGATCGTATTTTCAGAAGCTGATCTTCAACGAAGCAGTAAATGAAGAACCAAGATCGACGCGAACGAGCTCGTAAGACGACCGGCTCAGTCAAGAGGAAGAAGTATCGAACCAGAAAATCGACCCGGTCGGCTACGATGATATATCCTCGTAATCGGCTTATGAGATCTGTTACAAATATAAACACACATGCACACATACGTGCTGTGTGCGTAAACGCATGTGATGCGAAGCTATGAATTTAACGACAATCTAGTTATTTACTGATTAAATTGCAAATACAAGAATGCAGAAAATTATATACTATAAAGCTACTCTCTTTTATATATGAGACAATATATCAAAAATATAATAAAGAAGACAAAGAGAAAGGAGAGAGAGAGGGGGGAGAGAAATACAGTATTAATTATAAATCTATATATTATATGATTTATATCTTATTATCTATATTTCTTCAGCAAGAAAGCTCATCAAATATCTCATCATATTATCTTTATATTAAAATTATATAATTTTATTCTTATCTTTAATTTTATATTAATATAACTTTAGTTAGAAATTAATTAACAAAGTGCAATTATACGTTAAATATTGTTGTATCACGTATTGTAAAATTTTAATTTTTTGTCTTTCCGAACGTGTTTCCTGAATACCAGTTCTTTAAGCATAAATTTTACATTTACAAACACGCATACACTTGTTCATGATGAACACATATGCTAGATTGCTAAACCACCGGTATGTTAATCTCTATGCTCTTAATCTTGAAGAGATGCGAAATCACCGAGCGATGCAAATTAATTAAAGTTAATTAAGCGCAGACGCGATGCATTTCGGAAGGCTTATCGGAAAGCTGTTGTAGTCTTTGAGCTCGTCGATGATAAGCTCACGCTTTTCCAACACGTAAACGTCAATTTGCCACGACAAACGAAAAAAAGGGAGACGAAGGGAAGGAGAGAAGGATGGGATTTAATTCTCTAGATGTTCGTCCCATCCTTCTTCCCTGCAGCTAAACCGTGCTTGAAGACGAAGCTTTCCAACATCCTGAAAGTATCCTCGACGAATCAGAAACGCAATTTCGGTTATCATCCTTCACGGAAATTCCTTTGCGAGCGGATGCGATCCTTATGAAATTTCCTCGATGGAGAAGCGATGATGCTTACACAGAATTACGGCAGCCGGTTTACCGAGGAAACATAAAAGTAAATAACGATCAAGACCTGTTCGTTTGGATGTACTGAATTTGAAATGAAACAAAAATACTGCGTTTCTGATCGCTTACTATAAATTTAATAAACTTGATTTTGTAGGATTCGTTTCAATTTTTTACGTTAATATACTTTAATTCTTATTAATTCCTTAAGATCTGTATATGATAACAGTAATTAATCTTTAGGATAGATTTCCTTATCAATTATATCTAATTTATATTATAAATATAGCCTGTTCATTAATTATTCAAAAATTTCAAATTATCCTTTAGAAGAATCAAAAATTGTTGTTAAACAAAAATTCTCAAAGACTGTCAAAGCCGTAAAGATGATAAACATTTGTAGAAAATTGCAAAAATACAGAGCGAGTATATCAACATAAAATGTCGGATCAGCGATTTACGACAGTCGATTGTATCGTCAACACTTTACGGATTACATGTCGATCTGTATTTGTATTTTTCTCCACGTTTATATCTATGCGTATGTGCGTGTATATCTAGACATATCACAGATACAAGTTTATGGGGATCGTTTATGGCACCATAGCGAATCTGGAGACGTAAAACATCGTCACTGTCCTTACCTGGGCACAAAAAATTCTTTCAGATTTCAAATAAATGCGAATGGCGACAAGATTAGCTTAAGCGTTCGTTTGCTTTTCAATCTGTTATCTTTTTCCTTTTCAAAATTTCGAGAAATCCTTTATAATCAAATATTTCATTATCCAATCATTGTACATATTCCATCTTATATAACAGAATTTCAATCATCCGACCAGAATAATAATGTTTAGTTAATAAATTTCAAAATTAGAGTAAAAATGATGGTATATTTTTTAAAAAATTAAACAATGTCGAGGCTTATTTCAAGCTTATACAATAATTAGAATAATTTTAAATTAATATAATTAACATAAGAATATAAATACTAAATAATATTCTACACAAACGTTTCGGCTTACAAAACCTTCTTCAGTATTAAAACGCAGAAATACAATATTAAATTAACAAACCAAATAAATAACAAATACAATGAAAATTTAAAAAAACTATCAGTAGTAAGTGTCAATATATAAAGAATTCAAAAGTCAAAAATTATCATGACAGGTTACAATAAGATAAGAAGACTTTAAATATTTCAGTCAACAGTAGATTACATTATGTCCCTCGATAAAATAATTTTGTCAAATTCTTCAGTTGAAATCGAGAATCCAGTCCCAGACTTGTATCAAATGATTTGAGAATTCATTAGTTACGAGTGTTTTATGATATTGTTAATTTATATAAAATACTGTAATTAAAACTCTCAATCAAAGATGCGGTCAAGTACATTAAAAATTAACTGACAGTCAATTTTCAAACGAGTAACAGAAAACATTTAATTTTTAATGTACTTGACTGGATCTCTGATTGAGAATTTTAATTACAGTATTTTATGTAAATTAACAATATCATAAAATACTTGTAACTAATGAATTCTCAAATCGTTTGATATACAAGTCTGCGACAAACTGAATTCTCGATTTTAACCAAGGAATTTGGCAAAATTATTTTATCGAGGGACATAATGTAATATCTACTATTGACTGAAGTATTTAAAATCTTCTTATCTTATTGTAATCTGTCATGATACTTTTTGACGTTTGAATTCTTTATATATTGACACTTCACTACTGATGGTTTTTTAATTTTGTATTTGTTATTTATTTAATTTGTTAATTTAATATTGTAAACTTTTGTACATTGTGACTAATAAACTGTCAAAATTTCGGGTCTGTAGCTCGTTCGGTGTTGCCATACGACGAAATTCAAAAACGTACCAATAGATGGCCCACCCTGTACTTTTTGACGTTTGAATTCTTTATATATTGACACTTCACTACTGATGGTTTTTTAATTTTGTATTTGTTATTTATTTAATTTGTTAATTTAATATTGTAAACTTTTGTACATTGTTCTGCGTTTTAACACTGAAAAAGGCTTTGTAAGCCGAAACGTTTGTGTAGAATATTATTTAGTATTTATATTTTTATGTTAATTGTATTAATATAAAGTTATTCTAATTATAAGCTCGAAATAAGCCACGACATTGTTTAATTAATTTCATTTTTTTAATTAAGACTATTCGTAATATGTAATAAAATTTAATGTACAAACACTTACGAAAATAATATTGTGAGTAATAAAGAAATCAGAATCTTACAGTCTCTATCTTAAATCTCCGAAAAGAAGATCGTAAAATTTTATCGATTATAAATGGTTCGCGATTCACAACGCTGTTCTATTTCAAATTTACACGGTAATATTGGCCCGATAATCGAAAAATGTCCGATCTAGTTACCCGATGAACACTGCTTCACGATTTCACGTGTGTCAACCTGATGACATCCGCGACACAGAATGGCGCGGAGAGAGTTTCAATGTGAAGAATGAAAGCGGGTCGTCAGGAGAGAGAGAGAGAGAGAGAGAGAGAGAGAGAGAAGCGCGGACGGCCACCTTCCAGCTCCTAAAATAACCCCTTTGAGCCACACTTCCACCCTTTCCAACAGCCAGCCGAAGTAGCTGTACCGCCAGGAACGGTAATGGTGATAGCGATGATGGGGTGACCCGTGCACAATTATACGTAATTGAATTGGGCATTATGAATGTCCTCGAATGAGAGAGATCGTATCGGCAAAGCAATCGCTAGATAAACTTCCGAAAAGTCACCTTTGATTACTTTGAAAATTCCTCGAAAAGAAAGCAAAATTTCAACGCAGAAAAAAATTGTTAAATTAGAATTCTCCTTTTATTATAATATAGTTTAATTTAGAATTAATAATATCATAAAAGTCTACAACAATTGCAATTTATGAAAAAAAATTTTGACGTAAACAAAACAAATTTAAACATCATCTTTGTTCTGCGTTACTCTGCAACATAAATAGAAATTTAAGCAAGTTTCTTTCTCATGGACGTTGTCAATTTGACACCTTTTTTTCTTTACATTAAATCCTCACACTTATATGTACCCTATTTAGGATCGCCGCATAAAATGCGGCCAACACGCCAAATATGTGTAATCATCCCACACTCGCATTGAGATGTTCCCTCTGCATGTTTCCTCGCGTATCCGCGGTCATCGTCCGTACCTAACCATGAAACAGGCCACTCGCTCGCAGGGAATCCCAGCTGCGCGAGGAACCAATTACGCGTTATACAGCCAGGACTCTGTACTGTACTCCCTGCCGTAGAATTTACGGGATTAATGCTGATTGGAAACTCCGCCACTCAATATATCATTTGCCAAGTGTTAGTACTTTGTATGCTTCGCCGAATGCGCTTCGCGAATTTTTAATACCCTCAATTTAAAAGCGATGCCATATGAATAAATTTCAATTAGTATCGCTTTGTATTCCTCGCAAAGAACGTATTAATTTTTACCTTAATTCATCAATTAATTAAATAACTAATTCAGAATTTACGTAATTTCAAAGTGGTTCCTATTTTTAGTTAATAAATTAATAAATCTGTATTATTTAAATTTTTGCATATAAATATTAAATAAAACGCTATGTAAAAAATTCCAAACTTAAAAAAATTATACAATATTTATATAATTAAAACTAATCTAAATATAATTCACGTATAACAATGTTAATACTTGCGAAAAAATTCATAAAATCATGGTATAATGTAAAATGACGTCTATTAAACTGGCAACCACTTCAGCACAATCAAACGCGATCTATACATTTTTTTGCTATTTTTTTGCTAATTTTTTGCTCTATTCCCGATTTTTTTGCTCACTGTTTAAATCGAAAAATTCGACCAAGAGTGTCTGTGTTCTATTCTTAGAGCAATTAATTCTATAAACATTTTAAGATCAAAATGAATTAATTGCTTTAATTTAAACTTGATTTAAGTATTAAACTTATTGGAGTTTAGAATATATTTTGAATAAATTCAATGCTTGTGATAAATTTATGATAGATTATTCTGGATGATATGAACTTTTTAAATACTTGAAATAAGTAATTACTTACATAGAGTAATTATTACTTGCACATTTTTCTGTGTGTAGGAATAATTCGAAATATTTCGAAATATCTTACAAAAAAAATATTTATATTATCATTAAGGTATTTTATTCTTATACGCGAACCTGCACAGCCACACTCTTGGTCGAATTTTTCGGCTTAAACAGTGAGCAAAAAAATCGGAAATAGAGGCAAAAAATTAGAAATCTAAGAAAAACAAAAAAATGTGTATAAGTCGCGTTTGATTGTGCTGAAGTAGCTGTGCTAACTTAAGACGTTGTAAAAAGAAGTTGCGCAGTTCTTTAATATATTTATTTATTGTAAAATATATTTATCTCTGCTCGTCGCTGTAAAAAGACTTTTTGAAGACGCTAGCGATCACTGCCGGCGTTCCGCTATTAACGGATTACATCTAATAATGGCACGAAGGTTCCGTGTCATTAGACGGGTGAATTAACGAGATACGCGTACGGATAGGCCCACAAGGAACGCCCACGGGTCTTTCTCACGATCCACGTTAGACTACGAGATTTCCTACTTTAACGAAAGGAAACGCTCCTCTGTTCCACCCACCTTATTATTCCATGCTCGGTCGTTCGTGTGTCCCACGGGTAAATACTGCAGAATAAACGGAAATATGGCAAGATCAGAATCCATGATATGATACATAAAATCGATACATAATATGATACGAAATATGATACATAAAATCCAACCTCAAAAATGATTCATCTACTTTATAGAGATGTTTTGAGACATAAATTCACGAATCTTATACACAGAAAAAAATCAATCTATTGCTAAGAAAAGTGACTACACAATTAATTTTCTTTCTTTTAAGAAACGGTTATCTTTAACGAAGATATTTTCTTGATAATCTTAAAATATACTTATTACAAAATTTCAGAAAAACTCATTATTATGTCAAAACAAGAATTTATTATTTTCTTTTGAAGAATATTATAAAATTGATCAAAGAACACGAACTTTTCATAATAAGCAAGTCGAATTTCTTTTAATTTAATAAATTTGATTTACAAGTATTAAACTTACTAGAATATATTTTGAATAAATTCAATGCTTGTGATGAACTTATGATAGATTTATGGATATATGAACTTTTTAAATACCTGAAATAAGTAATTATTACTTGCATAGAGTAATTATTATTTGCACATTTTTCTGTGTGTAGAAATAATTCAAAATTTTTTGGATATCTTACAAAGAAACTATTTATATTATCACTAACGATAATATAACAAATATCATAAATAATTTACTAACATTTCTATCATTCAGCAAAAAGAAATCTAAGAAAAACAAAAATTGTTACATATATTCTTTGATAAGCAATTTGAAATTTAAATTTCCGATGTAATTATCATCATTATTATTTTACGTCAATTCTTAATTTATCCGACAAAAAAGATTAAAATTGTGTAGACACTAAACTCTCCATTTTTCTATTACCTTCTATCGATTGCTTTTTTTTTCACGGAAATGTCAAATCCGAAAATTAAATATGTTCAAATTATAAAGTCAAAAAGACCAGGAATATCTTCATCGATTGCCTATCGCGTGTGACATCCGCTTTAATTCTTCAAACGTAGCGTCGGTGACACTTCACACTTCACTAAGCGTGCGTCAGGGATGATGACGTCAAATCGCGTATACATACACACACAAACACACACACACACACACATATAAAGAGAGAGAAAATATACATATTCTTTCTCTCCTTCTCTCTTTCTACGCAAACTGTGTTCAGCACAAAGTGAATCGGGAGAGAAAAAGAGAACCTACTGGCGAGAAATACCGTGGGAGGAGCAGTGACATGACTCGTACAAATGACGAACGTGAGCATACAAACGAGAGCATGGGGACAATGGACTTCGAGTGGCTAATCCACCTAGAATCACTGGAAAAGTCCTTCCTAAATATATCATAGTTGTCTTTAGATAAAGTTCCTATATATGGAATAAGCGACCATTTCGAGATTCTTCCGGTACAGTTAGATCATGTAATCCTAAAGATTCCATTATGATATGAAATATTTTACAAGATCTACTTCTATACGAAAAATCGTTTGTTAAAAATATTGATCTTACAGTCACTTTACATCAAGATCTGTCGAATGTACTTACAGTTATTACATGTGAATCTAAAAAATACCGTTTGATTTATTTAGAATAAAATTTCGTATCTTACGACATAGATTCAATAATTACATTTTAATTAGAGATCAAAATGTAAAAATATACTTTTATTGTGAGCAATAAAAAGATTATTACAAGATTTGACACCATTAAAGTATTGCACGGATTTTATAGAACGCTCCACAATATTACATCCACAATAAGATATTTATTGAATCTCTAAACTATCAATAAGTCTGGCTTACGTCAGTTATTATAAAAATAAATGTAAATGTAACAAATATTAAATTGCCTTTCAAATTTTATTAAATCTCAGAGAAGGTTAATTTCTTTTTCTAATGACATAATTTAAACGCATTTCTTTTTCTAAGTTTAATAGAGAGACGACTACGAATACGAGCTAACATTATGTAAAATTTTAATCTTCCTTTTTCATAATAAATTCATTCTTTTTGAAATACTTTCCAGTGAGATTGGATTAGGTCATTGTTTAATAATGTAAGAGATCGATCATATTTTGTGCTAAGAATAGAATTTATGTAAGTATCATTTCAACTTTGATATTTAGTGTAAGTACATTGAAACCCTTCTGGACCTAGTGTCTTTAGTGAATTGTCCCTCATCTGCCAAATTAACAAATTAAACGCCCGTCAAGGTAGAAATTACACTTGACAGTTATGACATTTATGTTACCTTCTTGATCTTGCGGTTGGTACGAATGAAACATTCACAAGTTTCCAGCAATCTGTGCCATAGAACCAAAAATCAAAACACTTATATTTTCAATCTTTTATTCTAGTCGATTATCGATATTCTTTATTCAAAATCGAAGTTTTAACATATGAAAAAAATACTAAAACATCTATAGATAAAGAAAAATTAACAATAATAGTTTTATCTTTTCTTATCTTTTCAACGATAAATTATATGATGACATTATGTTAATGATTTAAGCAAATCTGGCTACAATATACTTTAAATAAAATAAAATTAAAGTTAAGCTTGCTGAAGATTGATCATTTTATGGATTATTGTCATTTATCATGCAATTATCAAATTAATAGCACATCGCTAGTGATTTATAAATTTTATTTATTTATTTAATCCTTCATTTTCCTATAATAAATAAATTTGATAAATTTTATTGTTTTAAAATATAATTAAATTTATTAAACACGTATCTTTTTCCTATATAGTACTTCTCAAAAATAACTCACAATGTTTATTGCCAAGAGGAAACGTGGTTCGTCGGAGACATTCTATACATTTGTTATAGTCGATAAGTAGTCTCACAGGTAATCCGATCAGCGGCAAACCAACAAGCTGTGGCTGGACAGACGCGAGATGTCTCAAATTAATACGATCGTGAGAAGTGATTATCATCGTATTGATCGGATTCACGCATTTCCCAATTAAGTAACTTATCATTACTCGGAAACACCAGGGAAACATTAACAAATGCAGAAAATTAGGCCATTCTAAATTATTATACACGCATGACTTATGACATCCCTCTATATAACTACCTTGCCGAAATATTGAAAATTGCGAATAAAAACGAGAGAATAAAATTGCACGATTATATTTCTTCAATCTTGAAAGCAAATTAAATTATAATATTATAATATTCGAGTGATGTGTTAGTTATATACGTTTCCAATCATCAAATAAAATTAAATTTTCACGTTTTCATAATAATTCAATTCAATTTTATTTTAATTATCTCGTTCATTATAGTTTCTCTTTAAAAAAAAAACATTAAAAAAACGCTTATTCATTAAACGATATTCACAAGAATAAAATAAAAATAGAAGAAACGTTGACTCTCATTTATGAAAATTGTCTCGAACGCCAAAGGTCAGTTAACACATATGCACATCCCCGCCACGTTATCCCAATTTCTCCAATTATCCTGAATATCAGAGCATGGCAGGATTTTGTTATTATATTCAGCCAATTACTCAGCCGATTCTTACTCGTTTTTTGATGCAAAGAGCGAGCATCGCGATTACACGGGCCACCTGCTAGTTATTACGACAATACTAACATTCAATTACGACAGCGACGGTGGTAAACTACTGTTTATTATTGTCTGGCATACCGTAGTTAACGATCCCTGTCACGTCAACACGCGTTAACCGTGAGATGTGGTGGATGCCACGACGGATTCCTTACGCAGGGTCCTTCCTGCCTGTCTGACGGACTATATCTTGGTGTTCTCCCCCTTGGTAATCCTTGGGGTCCTACTAATTTGACCAGTCTAGACTATGGTAAGCAAGTTTCTCGCTCGGCAGAGATCCACACTTCCGAAACTGAACGGTAGATACCCGACAAAATCAATCCTGTCGTATATCGTGATTACGAATGATACTTAGCATAAAATTCTTTAGACGCGGCAATATTTATCAAGGAGATAAATTCCAAAGAAACTTTGTGAAAGACATGACTTTCGAGAAAATAGTGAAAGTTTAATATATCGTTACTATTATATTATACTATTATTTTAATATTATTGTATTAATATTTTATATTATTAAAAGTTCTCTCACACAATTTTTTCATATATCTTTGAACAATAAAATATTCTTTTTCATACCTTCATATACTTATTCCTTATAATTTTCATAATATGTGGAAAATACTATTAAATGCAAAATATCGATACTAAATATGAAAGTGATACAAGCATTTTACACATCTCGGCTGATTTGGATCCCAGGTCAAACCAGACTAGATCAGAACCAGACTCGAGCCTCGGATCGAATCGTCGGATGTCGACAATAAGAAGCTTACCGAGTTACACGGAGCCTGGGCGAAGCCCGGGCCTCTCAGACGAGCTCTCGATTTATGCCGCGTTTACCAAGCGTGAAACTCTCTTCAGACATGTGGCCTCTTCTGATTTTCCCGAGAATCTAATT
>NW_011627245.1:246782-276010 GCF_000204515.1 Acromyrmex echinatior | reverse complement strand
ATTTTCCCGAGAATCTAAGTCAGCGTTTAAATCAGCGGCCTGCTGGGCCGGTACGTCTGGGTCATCTCAGAAAAAGAAAAGTCCAGGTTCAAAAAACGTAGAAGAAAATCGAAGTTTGATCAATTCTTGTGTGATTTATAAAGTTATAAATAATATAACGTAAAAATTTAAGTATAATAAAAATTATACATGATTATCTACCTAATTTATATGTAATATAAAGTTATATCTACAAAGAAATTATAATATAAGAATCTGAAAGATGTGCAATTACACTTTCAATAAAATACATTAATTTGACATCTGTCGAATAATAGTCGAATGATAAGATGTAACGTATACATGACGTTCGCTATACATCAGTATAATCCGCCAATTAGGTATAGCCATTGCTCACGATTACGCAAACTGCGCAAGTATCATTCGCTGAAGGCAATTTGTATCGAGCTCCGAACTCCGAGCGTTCGTAGATACTCACGTAATTGCGCGGACACTTTGAAACGCACGGTCGTACCGTGTTACAAATAATAGTCACTAGTCATCGTTATTACGGTCCCCTGCAGTTGCCCAAGCGACCCTCGAAAGAGGGCCCTATATTAGTTCATGGATCCCATAGAATCCTTCTCATCCATTCCACCTCGGAGAGAAATCCGTCCGTGACAGAAAGAGTTCACTTGGTAATTTTTATCGCTGCAATAATCGTGTTACGAATAAATCGTAAAATATCGTCCATACAGCGGTAAGCTCCTTAACTTTGTTAACAACATTTGTCCTAACGTGCTACACCGAACATAAAGTTAAAGAAAGTAATCAAATTTTTCGTTTATTTATTTCAGACTCTGTATCGGCTGAACTTACTAAAATTCAATTATAAAGTTCTTCTTCGCGCAGTCTTTTCTAGCTTCTTAATCGCAAAAGCCATACTGCTCATCGAGAGTACCGACCTATTTGTTTTTGCACCGTGAAAGCCATGAATTTGCTTGATTGGTCGCTTGTTCTCGCTGCGTTTTCTCAACAAGGACCGTGAACTGGGATCAGCGAGACTTTATTATTAAGTTTCGCGTTCATCTTGCGGTACACCGCTGCGACAATTAACTGCAAACGAGTGCACGTGAGAGGGTGTTGTCGACCGAGCGACTCTTCCGGGGTGCGCTCTGCTCCAACGAGGGGGTGTTTATTAATTAATGAAGCGCGCGCGATGTGCATGACTTGAATCGCAAACAACGTTGGAAAGACAAGCCTGTACGCGAAAGAGCCAGAACATTGTCCTTTATGAAAAGGTGATGATATGGAATATTAATAGAGAAAAAAAAGCGAAATAGGGATCTAAAACTAAGAATAAAGCCTAATTGTTACAAAAAAAGAAAAATTATTATAAACTTGAGTATTTAGAAATTTATATGTAGAATTAAAGAGCATAATATCAAGAATAATATATAAATATTGTTAAATTTTTTTATTAAATATATATATTATATTTAATAAAATTATATTAAATTATATTAATTATATTAAATCTACTTGCAAAATAAAATTAAAAATAAGCTTTTTATGAAAAGAAAGTTGTTTATTCTTGTCTCTGTTTCATTCAGCTTTATGTTACAACTAAATATTATATTATTGATACTTGAGAAAGGAATATATACTGAAATAAATAAAATGTTCGTTGATTCAGTTTTTACACCAGTATAACTCGAGAGTACATTTCTAACAATAAGTATAAGTCCAAAATAAAAAGAGTGATCATTTGTTCTGTGAAGTAGAGACACAAATAGTTTTTAGGTCGTAACTGAAGAACAAAAGTTTGTAGTAAATTGAGTTTTAAGAATGGAATTTAACTTCAACTTCTTACTTTTTTTTTTTTATAGCTCAAGAGAGATGGATTTAATATCAAAATTGAAAAAGCATATGCAATTTCTTCAAGTAACCTCTGGATAATCTCTTACATTTTCAATATAAAAAATAACCCGGTCATTTTCCGGAAATGGTATCACTATTGATGAATACCGAACGTACATAGGATTCTCAATTCAAGACAAGAATTTGACGGATATGGCGCAGCAGAAGACGTTAACGATGCTCGCCCGCGCGCACGCGAGTTTACGCGAGGACAAAAAGCCGGGTGAAACAAAAGCGGAAGAGAAGTACGCGCGGGGTCGAACGGACACGGAGAGAAGGAAAAGCAGAAAAGAAAGAGGATTGCACGGGTGAACGAACAACGATGGAGGGTCGAGGCGGCTGAAGAGGACGAGGACGAAAGGTAGGCAACAAGATCGATAAACCAAGATGGCGACGCGCATTGCCGCAGAGTACCGCAGCCTGGCTCTCGACCGTCGGATCATCCTCGGCGTGTGTGCTTTTACATGCACGCATACACGAACATCCATTAACGGGATACACACTGGCTGTAACATCGTCGTAATCGCTTGAACTATAGATCGCTTCCTCCAACGTACTCATAAAATATCGTGCGAACATACGTATTCAAGTATCCAATTCGATCATGCTTATGTTCTCGTCAAATGTTTATATGTTCGTTGCACTAAATCGTAAAACTCGCTCTTGAAAATAAAGGGAGACAAAATCCTAGCTGATACATTCAGTCGCGCAAACCGACTGAATGTATCAGCTAGTGATCAGAATGTATTCGTGGTCAGACATGAGTCTGTTCACGTATTTCTACTTGATTTCAAACAGATCCATTTTTATTATAATTGATAAAAATATGTTACGTTTTATAGGAATGTTAAGATTTTATTTCTGTAATAGATTTGAAAATATGCATCTCTACTTTCATTCATTATTTTTAGCTTAATTAATAATAATTTTTACTCTATAATTTATTTATTTATTCCATTTTGTTTCTATGTCATTTCCAGTTATGTAAGTCCACTCAATTAACAAACATTTCATAAAAATTAGAAAAATTATTATATTTCTGTTAATTAAATTAAATATATTTTGATTACCAAATGTGCATATTAAAACACTACGTAAAAATATCAAAAAATTTAAATCTTATAAATCACGTTACATATCGATTAAAATTTGACAAACTGCTATTTTTAACGCAGATATATATTTATATTAAATTGTCACATTTTTTAAGAAATTAATAAATTATAATTTTAATAAATTAATGTTCAACGCATACATATTTTCATAAAAGCTGATAATTATTAACAATTAATTGTAATAAACAAGTATTTCACTCTTCATAATGTTGTATTACGAATTAATTTTATTATGAGCTCACGTCACGTATTATTATATAATAATATTAATATATTTCAATTTTAATAAATCACATTTTGACATTACACATATTTGCGTTTTAATAATTGAAAATACTAAAATTTTTTATCTCCTCACAAATGATGAAGAATGTAAAAATAGAATTTTTCATTTGCAACCATTGAAAAATTGTAATAATCGAAGCACACTCCATATTACAATTCCTTTCACGCAAAGTCCGATGAACTGCGATTGTGCAACCGAAACGAGACTCAGTTCGCCATCAGCAAGGCGCCCGCCGGATGTGCATTGCACTCGCAGAAAATTGAAAGGCTGATGCGATCCGCGAGGAAAACGCACGCGAGATTACTCCGCCCGGTCTCATGTTCCCTCATCGCATCCACCACTCGACGAATGCAAACCATGAATATCTGCAGAAACTTTCGATCCACACGCTCGACTGCTTCCGCGCTTCTGAGAAAAATTCTCGACGAGATAGCTCGCCATAGCAGTATCTCGCAGTAACACGATTCTATTCCAACACGAGGGGAGATTATGGGGATGATACATAGTGTGGAATAAAGCGCGATTTAAACCCTTCATGGGTTATATGCTCTCATCAGGTATGGAAAAAGAGTACATTGTTGTATGCATTGTTGTTATTATTTTTGATCAATTACAAAAACTGTTCTCTTCAATTAATGGGAGTGATGGATTGAAACCTTTAACTGCCGGTGTGCTGGACCATACGAATGCGATTCTACTTCATTTGTAACAGGTACAACATGTCAATTCAAAAGCCTTTAATATTAAAACAACTACATGGCATCACATGAATGAAAATGGACGTGGACGAATACAACAGAATTCTCAATGGACTATTCGCAACGGGCATTTTTCTCACCAGACTTATCTGTATTTCTGTACTCTTGCATTTATCATCCCCTCGTGAATCCCTCCGTCTTCGCGTTCATCCATATTCATCCTGTTTGCTCCGCGTATCACCGACAAACTTCCGCAACCTCGGAAGTGACAGCAACGAGAACAACGATCGTCTTTCTCCCACTATCGATTCGTATCATCTTCGATCTCGCCAACCAAGGGGGCGAAGTCCCGAGAGAAAGCGAGCTGATTCGTCGTCGTCGCGCAAAAGGGAATCATTACAGGACTCGGAGCGTGAGAGGCTCCGAGAGATATGGCCCCGGAGGGTATTTACGGGCGATAGCTATTCGGGAAGTGCCTGAGGCGTTTATAAAGTCCCATCAAACTCTCCGAAGGAAACTGTCCGACCGCGATGTCAATCATAGTCGCGAAGCTGTAAGAACGAACCCATGCTTGGTACGTGTCCGTTGGCAACTTCAGCGGTAAGATAAGGGTTGAGCAGTGTACACTGGAAGTATTCTCAATACATAACGTCTTCCTGGATTCCTTGAGGGTTCAATGTATCAAGTTTTTTTCGGCGAAAATTTTATTAAGTGCAAGCTTATTTCGCAATAGAAAAATTAAGATTTTAAGAAAAGCTTTATTTCTCCGACATTTTAAATTTTTATAGATTAAATATTTTTTTTATTAGGTGTTGGAATTAATTCGTAGCGTTTTTAATGAAAGAATGTTATTTATTTCACATGAGCATTAAAAAATACATTAATGAAAGTACTTCCCATCACTTGTAAAACGCTACGAATTAATTCCAACACCTAATAATTATACAAAATATAAATTAAATTTAAAATTAATAAATTTCGCATTTAATAAGCTATAGCGGGATGTAAAAACTTTTAGATTACTATTTGGAAATCTCGATTGCCTTTACAACTCTCCAAAAGTGCATCGAACAATAAAGAACGCTCGGCTTTAACATCCACCTTCTATCGCATGACTGACTATACTCGCGACATACGATTCTGTGGTTGTTTGTAAGGGGAAGCTGTCGACTTCCGAGCTTTGCCTTTGTTCGTGAAAAAAGAAGAGCTGAGTAACACGTGGAGACTTAATGCGCCAACCACAGTATTTGTTGACCGTAAGGTAAGATAATAAAAAAAGTTCTTTTATATTCCGCTGTACTTTACTTATTAAAGATGGAACTTTGAATATTCATGCATCACGACATGAAAATTCAAATAATAGTTTAATGAGGATGTAAACAAAATTATAAAGCGATTGAACTTCAGTTTTCTTCTTTCTTATCTTCTTAATTAACAAATAGGATAAAATATAGTTACGAAGTCACTAAAAGAATAATAAGCAAAAACAAGCTCATCATTCTTCTTGAAACTTTCAGAAACAGCTAACAGTATTGAGCTTATTGCCTCATATTCTTAGTAATTATAATACTTAATACTTTCCAGCTTGATTTTCCAGTTGTAATTTCGTTATTTATCATCTTCGACAATTTGTTTCTTCTCCAAGAATAAGGGTATGAGATATCAATAACGTGACGGCGCAAGTAAACGAAACGTTCGGCATAAAGGGGAATAACATGTTAATGAAAACAGATCAAACATTGGATGACAGCAGAGCAAAGGGCGAGCGAACGAGCGAGATAAATAGGGACGATGTAAACCGCGAGTAAACACGTTTTCTGACATCGCTCGTGCTGTTCGAGCTCTTCGAGGTGGACACATTCAAGGTGGTATAAGCAGAGCATGTGGTTATGTAAAGAGAGACGACTTGATTTCAATAGCTCGAGCGCGTGAAAAGTCTTTTCTGAAACACAACCCCAATATGAGCACCTTTTATATACTCCGTATTTTTGCCTCCACCACGCTTATTCGTCAACGCTTTTTTATTCACATTCGTGGAGTTAACAGAGTTACTATGAGTTGATTATTTACGTTAATATAATATTAAATATGATCTTGTTCTATAATAAAAGAAAGTTTGTCATTTGCAGAGCAACGTGATAAACATGGATCGTCATTTAATAATTCTATCTTTTAAAGTAAAATAATAAATGTGTAATTTTAAATACATTAAATAAGCTTCTCATAAAATAATATGAAATATTTACAAAATATGTACCAAATTTAGATTGTCGTTTAATTTTCGTATAAAACATTAGAAAAAAATATTTTCTTAAAATATCAAAAGTGATATCAGAATTGTTTTCATGAATTTCCATTTTTTGAACAATACAGTTCCATCAAATTTAATTTATAAAATTCTATTTTATAAATCCATCTAAAACGTATAACTTTATTATCTGTTTTTTTTTATCACTTTACTCGCAAGATTATTGGTAATTTCTTCTTTAACATTTATATCAGAGAAGATGTAATTAGATTATTTAAATTTGTAAGTCGTAAATGATACATTTAATATACAAAAAGGATTGCTACGAAAATGGACTGCTACAGTTTGAATGAATAAAATTGGTATGTTCGATCAATGACAAAATATGAGAGCAACCCACGCAGGTAGCTGAGCGTACAACACGAGAGACCGTTCATCCGAGCGGAAGCGGGCGCCGGGTTCTTCGTGAGATGGTGCCCCGGCAATACGAGCAACGTCAGTTGACAATATGCAGAGCGCAAGAAGGAGCGTGGGTCGACACGCGAAGGTCGCGATGCCCGAAAATCCATAACCATTCCCATTTACGGGATTGCGCTTGCGCGAGAACAGCTCTTCTTGGTCCTGAAGAAGAGCAGGCTAATAGCCCGTCCATGTCGCATTTTTGGTTGATTAGAAAGCGTATCCATGCAATTTGCGGAAATAATTTTGATAATTAATTGTTAAAAATCATCAATAAGACTTAAATATACAAACATTCAAACAGAGTTAAAAATTCTTGCTAATAATTAATAATTCAAAAATTGTTAAATAAAAATATAAAATCAATAGAAATAATCACAATTTTGTGATATTATTCAGCAAAATATTTTTATATAATTCTTTAATAATATAATCACGATAAAATCACGAAAACATTAAATTGTAAAGATGTATTTAATTATACAATTTGAGTAGCACTAACAGAATTATAATTAAAAATAAAAAATATTTTTCTTTTTCTTGTAGAACTTTAGAGGGGAAATGTAGTGCTATATTCGTGAAGTTAGAAGGAAGTTATTTTCAATTTTAATTTTTTAGTATAAAAAATGCGGATTTTTTTTATTTTAGTAAGGAATTGTAAAACTATGAAAAGTACTACTGAAACTATCATAATTTTTTTTCATAGAACGTCGTGCTAACACACACTTCACAGATCCAATCATCAATCTCAACTATTGATAATTATTCTTCTGGCACAATTATTCTGATTTAATTCTTTTTTACATTATCTCGGACCTCTTAATAATAATTAATAAAAAGCATATAATAGAAAAAATTGTAATAGAATTTCTTATCAACATAGGAGTACGATATCGACGTGGAAAAATAAATGTCGTAGTCGCTGATTCGATCAACGCTATTGTGTTACCTAATTAAGAACGACCGCGTGGTAAAGGCCAAGTTCTACACAGTCTCGACACAGTCTAAAAAAGCAAAAAATGAGATATAAAAGAGAAATAGGTAATCCAATTAGAAAGTACAAAAACACATTGTTTTATAGAACTTTGAATCGCCTTTAGCTTTTTGTCCACGAGCGCTTGATTAGTTCTATTAATTAAGATGGGATCTCACGTACAACATGATTTCATTTAATTAATTAATCCTATGTATAAAATTAATCCATTATAAAAGATTTCATAAGTAACTATTAAAGAAGATATCTTAACATTCAAAATTAAGTTGCAAAAAACGCAAAAGAAGTAATTAATTTTTAACCTTGTTAATATGTAAACTCACGTTCAATATATCCTTGTGTTTAAAAAAAATTAATTCTAAAATTGAATTAAAAATCAATAAAAATTATTAATCACGAAAATTATAAATCAGAAAAGAATTTAGCATAAAATATAATACTTATATTCAATGTTCAAAAAATTATTTAAAACAAATTATTCATGATAAAAAAGTAATATGAGTTATAAAATTAAAGAAATGTTAGAAAAAATGTCAATTAAAAACAACAATCGATTTTAACTTCTCCAGGGTTCTATCTGCCCGGGAAATTTGCGCTGGCGCGATAACGATCAATGACGTCAAGATGCACACGTATACCGTTGTTCATTAGTGGGGATGCAAGCCCGGGCTTTAATTACAGGCTCGACGAACACGTCCGAAGTGTCACCGCGAGATCTTTCACTTCTAATAATCTTCGTCAGTTGGCAATTAATTACTTGCAAAATGATAACGTCGCTTCTCCGAGCATTGTCCATAGCTTGGATAATAATCTTTGCCGACGTACTCAAGATAACGGCCTTCATATTGATTGACAACCCTTAACGAAGATACTGATTTTCGAACTTACAGAATATTAATTATTTTAGAGCTTGCTAAAATTTTACATTATGTAAATTTATATATTCTTCGAATTTCTTAAAACTACATTTATATATTAGGTGTTGGAATTAATTCGTAGCGTTTTACAAGTGATGGGAAGTACTTTCATTAATGTATTTTTTAATGCTCATGTGAAATAAATAACATTCTTTCATTTAAAAACGCTACGAATTAATTCCAACACCTAATATTTGTATATATTTATTAATTATATACATAGAAATCAATTTTCTAATCGCAAATTGTTATTTACTATTTAAATTCAAGCATAATCATTCTCCTACGATCTTACAATATAATTCTTGATACAGATCGCTGAAAACAAATTTTTCAGCGCGGCAAAGATGAAAGTAAGAACTCACCAATTCAGAACGTCGCAAAGGATTCCATGTTCCTAACCGTCGCGTCGATCCCTGTAACAAAGATTCGGACATCACTCATTGAAATTAACGAGACACTTGAGGAGAACAAATGCCGAAATCGAATAATTACAAACAGATTCGAGGGGAAACTACGTGAATCCGGTCCTTTGTTCTCTCGCAGAGAACAAACGAGGAAAAGCCGTAATGGCAATCACTCGAGAACAACGCAATCCTTTCGCAAGATCGAATTTATGTACTTTAAAACATGAAACAAAAACGTTAACTATTTGCACTCCAAATTTTTTTCGAAAATATAATGCATATTTAAATTGGTCTTTTAAAAATATCGAGTGTGATTCGACATAGGAGTATAAAGGGTTAAAATATCCTTCTCGCAAAGTATACATATATTTTTCCACTAACACAAATATTCTATAAAAGTTTTAATCATTCATCTTTGTATTAAATACTTTTGCCAATTATTAGACAATTTAAGCTTAAAAATTTTGAAAGGTAAGATAACACGAGTTAAATAATGTATACAAAATTGAGATCTATTTATTCTCGAATTATTATTTAAATTCGTCAGAATATTTTCTTCTAATTTAATTAAATTCAGCATTCTTGGCTTCTTTTTAACGCAAAATAAAAATTATCAAAGAATTGATAACTATTTGCTGAAAAATCTTTCTTAAAAAGGTTTAAAAAAACTAAGCATTTCAGTTACATAATTATATTTTTCATTCAGCTCTCTCTCTCTCTCCTAATGCAAAATTTTTACTTACTTCTAATTAAGGAAAATAACTTATAATTTTTAATTTCATTAATTAAATGATCTTCAATAATTTTTTTCTCAAATATTATCAATTTTACAAAAAAATTGCTAAATTTTCTTTTCATAAAGTTCTGAGAATTTTTTTCAGAATTTTTTAATACTGTATTTTCTCATGTTGATAAAAATAGTTGCCAATATAAGAAAATGCAGTATTAAAAAGTTGATAAAAAATTCTGAAAAAATTCTCAGAACTTTATGAAAAGAAAATAAACAATTTTTGCCTCTTACTGTTTTTCTATAAAGTTAATATTATAGTATTTGAGTAAAAAATTATTGAAATCCAATATTCAAATTTATTTTTAGTCATTAACATCTTTTTAATTATTACAAAAAGTACAAAATGGTACAGGACTTTTCAACTCAGTTTAGTCCATTGTATCTACACACGAGCGCTTTGTCAAAACTTACCGGACACCTTGTATATACGAATTCGACAGTTCTTGAAGAGTCCGACTCTGTCACGTTATCATTCCGTCGAACTTTCGCAAATCCGGGACGCGATTGTTTTCACGAGCGCGATTTCCTATCTCCGTTTCCACCAATGAACAAATGACTCCATTGGGAAAAATGGAGTGGCCCCGAAGAACCCTTCTTCACCCTATGGCCGTTCGTGGCCCTCGAACAACGTCGATGTCACAATGCATCGTCTAATTGAAAACGACGTCTCGAGGATGCGTAGGAATGAGGGTGAAAGTGCGAACGCGCGAGGCATGCCTTGCTAAAAAGACGAGGGACTCCGAATAAAAAGGGCGTATCTTCTGGTGAAATGATATATCGAGCAAATTGAGTTCGACGTTACTCATCCCCTTTTTTTTCCCCTCGTATCGTCGTTTCCTCTTGTTTGATATTTGATCAATTATGAAAATTGAACGTACACACTCTGTCGAACGTTTTCAATGATCCGGGGAAAGTTACCTTCGTTACGTTAACGAAATAAAAGAGACTGATTTTCTCACCCACAATTAACAAATATAGTTGCCAACAGCTAATGTTCTCGTTCAATTTCAAGCCAATTTTTGTGTCCAAAAAGGTTATTAAAAAATAATATAAAAAAAAATTCTTTCCCCATATAATTTTAAAAAAGATTGCAAAGGAAATATTGTAATTTTTCAAACAAGTGTATTGTCTATCTTTTTTCAGTCTATCATTTTTTCCTATTTTTATTATTTTTCCTATTTTTATTAAAAATAATTCGTTAAATGCATATAATTGCATTTTAAAAAGAGAAATTCACACGCAAAAATTAGCTTCACATGCTTTCCACTTCACATGCTTTAGTTTAATAAATTATTATTTAAAAATCATATTTTTCCGTGAAATTTCATAAAATATAAATTTGTTCGGCTATCAGTAAAGTTCCGATCTGCAGCGAGTTTACCTAATCGCGTAGACGATAACTACGTTTCGATAAGATGGCTGTAGTGGTAATTAATGGCTGGTGATGAGGACGTGGTTCACACGCCCGCTAATTGCTATTAGGATCTTACGACTAGAGATAACGGCTTTGTCGATCAATGGTTTCTCGAATTTCAACATTTGCTGCTAATTCCGACTGTATCTACCAAATACAATATAGAAAATGCCTTTTAATCCTAAAAGTAAACAAAAATTGTTAACGTCTGTCATAAATATTTTTAATATTCACATAAGAAAAGAACGATCCTTGCCAGTAAAAGGAAAGTATAAAAATTTAACCAAATACAGATATAAAAATAATTTTCACCAATAACAGACCTAAAACTAATGTTTCACCATCAAAATAATTATATAGGACACTCAAATTGATTGTTAGAATGTCAGAACTATTTGCAGCGTAATTATTTGCTTAAGATTACGTAATTTGATGTTACGTTATTTTGATAGTGCAACAAAATTATTTTCGAATCTGTACTTAGCTAAATACTTCAGCAAAATCGTTCGTTACCTAAAAATATTAATTTCCCTTGCATATTTTAAATGAAACAAGAAAATGTTGAGTGTTTCATATCGCAAACTCACATACCGATCTGTAATATACATATGTATGCTCATATATATATGCGATATTATCCAAATTTAATCTCTTTATTCGAAACTGTAATCCGAAACTGCGTAATTACGCATGTTTGTAGTATCTCGACGATTGTCGGCGACATGTCGACGAATGGGTGCAATCTGCCGCCACAACAAAACATCGACGCGAGAGCCATTGTCCAATTTAACCAAGAGCTAGTACGAAGGGGTTGCGGGAGAATCAGACATCTATCCTTTTACAGGGGTTGGTACACAACGTCACAGCAATTATTTGGATTGATGTACACCATGTGCTCTCCCCTAACAAGACGCGATTCCAAGTGTATAATTTACAAAATAATGATATTAATACGTAATTAATAAGAAACAAAGCACTTCATAACCATAGGCTATTCCAAGATTCTATTCTTAATTTGAATAGAAATACAGTAGAACCTTGATTATCCGACCTAATGTAGATAGCCTTAAATTAAATAATAAAAAAAATCGAACAATAGAGATTATATTTTATTCTATAAAAACATATTTTAGATAAAAATGATTTTAATTATATCTTAAGATTCCTAATCACTCACCACGGCTCTTCAGATTGATGATGAGACGCGAGAAAACATAATGAAAATTCTTGCAAAAAATATTAAAATAGAAATATTTTTCAATAAAACAATATTTATTAAAGTACACTTGTAAAATATATAAAAAATTCTCTTTTTTATTTCGGAATAAAATAAAATCATATTTATCTCAATTCAACACCTATCATATAGTTTATTGTGATTTCTAGTTAAGCATTATTCAATTTCAAATATGATTATTTCTTGATTACCGAAATACAAGAGGAGCTTTCGCTATGTTTTAAAAATTTCTATTAATTAGAATTGTTGTTTTATTAACAAATACTTACATTTTAATAATTAAGTTTGCACATATTATTATTTTAATAATTAAATTTGCAAGAATTTGCTTTATGTATTTATTTTTACTTCTGATGTTGCAATTCAAAATGATTGTAGTGAATAGACAAGAACCTTATTCTATCATCAAATTTGTTCTTCCTAAAATCTTAATCAAATCAAACGTAATAATTCTTTGATACATTATGGAACTATGTACAGGACAGTTTTGTGCAAACATGAAATTAATTAGATTGACTGAGAGAGTGCTCGATTACAAAGAAGGATAACTTAAGGATTAGATAAGAGATCTTTGGTTAATCTAAATTCTACTGTAATAAATCTATCCTTAATCTCAGTAATAATCTTTCCTTAAGAAAACAAAAATCATTGTCTTGATTAATAAGTTTGTTTTTAAATAAATATTATTAAACACAAAATCTCATTGCGCAAGAAGCAAATTTTAAAGAAGGAAATAAATAGCAAACTCTTAATAGTGAAGTTTACTTTAAACTTGAAACTTCAGTGTAAGCTTGGTTAGCAAAATATTTAATTGCTTATTTTAAAATAAGCAGTCGTTTCTAATTCAATTCTTTCTATCATTTATTTATTGCTTATTGTTAATCTTCCGTTCTTATTCCTCGTATATACCAGGATTGGCATTATTTTATCTACCCCATAAAAACCTGGGCAAAATATGTGCAAACGATGCGCAATCGAAAGCTATAGAAATTTAATTTTTTTTCATGTTGGGAGGCTAACTTCACGACGATTTATTTTGAGCATATATATAAATAAAATGTAAATCGAATAATAACAATTAATAACACAACAGACAATAAAAAACAGAAAAAAGAGAAAGAGAAATACATAGATACTTAGATAGACAGATAGAGGTAGATAGATACTTAAATAGGGATAGAAGTAAAAGAAAAAGAGGAAAAGAGGGAAAAGCCAAATCGTTTCTACATAAAGATATTAGATGCAATCATATGCAAAAGACGATGTTGACGTACAGAATAGTAGGCGTTCGATCAGATGTTATTACGAATATGTAAAAAAGTAGAACTTCGATTTCGATAACCTAGATCAAACTTCGATAAAAAATTCATTTGCTGTTCCATATTAAATAGATTAAATGTAAATAAAATACATAAAAAATTATATACACAATACATACTCACGACACGACGACTATTTTTATACACAACTAGATTAAAACACTAAATATTTTCGTAATTCTTCAATTTATATTACAAATATCGTCATATCATAACAAACTCCTTTCGCATGTTAAAATAAATATTTACAAGATTTAAATTATGAAAAAAAAATTAAAAAAGTATCTATTGTGAGGATAATATTATGCTAAATACTTTTAATTAGCATAATAACAATTATTAAAATTTTAATTGCTGTATTTTCTCGACATTAAAAGCTTGAAATAAATGTCACAATTTAACATCACAATTTTCTCGGTTATTTCTCGCGATTGATGATCACGTTTATTTATATCGCGCGAAATTTCAGATCGATAGCGTGTCGTATCCAGGTACAATAACCGCGACATGTGAAAACGGACAGAAATAAAACGGGACGCAGCACTACACGACAGAAATCCTATAAAATCCCAGAAGCGCGATTACCCGCTGGGAAAGCTCAGTGGAGTGATACAAGCGAGAGGGCGAAAGGTATTTAAATATGGATAACCAAGCCTGCGGGCTCAACCCCTTCGTAACCGAGGGAGATCCGTAAATAGACTGTGGACCCGTGAAAGACGAACAGCATCCGATATATGCTTAGAAAACGCACTGCAATTCAAGAAAAATGCGAAAAAGGAATCATCTCCACTGATCAAAGTTATGAGCTTCGAAGTTATGAGACTAAATATCAAATATTAATTAAAATAAAACATTCCAGCAGATTTTGCTTTCAATTAAAAACATATTTAATTGGAGGTTTAATATCTCCAAGTGGAGTAATTTAATTAAGAAATCAAATCTTCATTCAAAGACGTCTTAATGTTAAAAATTAAAAAATTATTAAAAGATGCCTAACATTATTAAATCTTCTCCAAGAAAGAAACGATTTGGATCTGTTGAGAAAAAAATGAGGTGATATATTCAGGCCATGATAAATATTGTCGACAATTCTAAAGTGGGTAATAAAAAAAATGAAATATTTTTTTCAAAAGAATTAAAAGTGATGTGATTTTTCTACGAACAAAGGCTCTCACGTGGCACGAAATCTCTTGGTTTATTTTCTCTATATTTCTCAATTTATAAAGGTTACAGATATCGCAAAAGTATTAATGCTGCATAATAAATTAAATTTTTATTACTTTTTACGTATTACTTTTTACATTTTTAATCGCTCACCACATTTTTACTTTTTAATAAACAATTTTTTTATTTTTTTTTTTTAATAATTTTAGCTAACAATAAACATAAAATTTAAAATAATTTTTAATACTTATCATGCTATATACAATTAATATAGAATTAAGGGAAGTGGAAAATATTGAAAAATTAAGGAAATTATTAAGAAAATATTGGAAAATATAAGGTTTTTTTTAATTTTTTTCGTACTTGATCAAATGTGCGGAATGACGTGACTCGTCCTCGGCTTATTTTACGATTGTTTCAACTTCGAGAAGATGATTTACTCGCTACCAACGCTACAGAATTTTAATAAAATGACACGCGAGAATTTCGCTACCCGTGTTCGCATTGCCAGATGGAGCCGCTACGTCGCCATCATTTTTAATCCATTTCGTAGAGTAACACGTCAAATAAAAATCCAACAAATGTCAGCAAAAATGGCAAAAAAAGAAATTTGTTTCCTTTTATGATGATATTTCTAGAAATAATTAGATAATGCAGTAGAGACAAGCGACAAAGATAATTATGACAATACATTTAAAATGCAGACGTAAAAAAAGAACTAATAAAATAAAAATTATAATAGTATTATATGTAGATACTTTCTCCTTTCTCTTTTCTAACCATAATAATATTAAAATATTTAGTAACTCTTCGTCTATTTAAAAGAAAGCTGGACTTAATCAGAACTATTAATGTCGGATGCTAATTTCACATATTTAATCATAATTATAATGTATGACCTAAATATAACTTACAAATCACAGGTATATACATATCTATATGAAAAGAACGATTTTGCTGAAGTATTTAAAAATTTAGCTGTGTGTGTGGCTATAGATGTAAAAAAATTTTGTTTAAATCACACGGAGACAATTTTTTCTTAAAATTTACTCTGAAAATATGACAGTCGTGGGACAACATTGTATTTCGAAGAATTTTAATAAATTCCGAAGAATTTTAGTAAATTTCTGCCATTCATTAATAAAATTACAATAAAGTATAAAATAAATTTGATGAACTGAATGGCATTGATTTACTGAATGGCATGATAAAAATCTTTAAAATATTATGTTGTACCATAACTGCCATATTTTTAGAGTAAATATAAAAAAAAATTCTCTCCATGCATCAATATAATTATGTAAGTTACTCAAATTAGTTGTTTGAATGTCAAAACTTTAATCATCAACGTTTAATTATTTTGATGATCCACAAAATTATTTCTATGTATCCAGGTAAATTTTTAAATATTTCAACAAAACCATTCTTTCTATGTATAAATATATCATTTTGACATACTTTCTAGTAACTAATTTATATGTTAATGCAACACTAGACTGGAATGACGTGCAAAGCTCATTTCATGAAAATAGCTAAAGAAGATTCCAACGAAATGGCAGAGAAGATTTTGCGGGAGAGACGATAGAACTTCCGTCGAGCTACTTTACCATGAAACTCAAAACCACGCGTAAAGTTCAACGCAATGTAACTCGAGTCTCGCCGCTCTTACATAGTTTAAACCATCTTCACAAGCTCGCCTAATAAACGAATTGCAAACTAATATTCGCTAACAGAAAAATTAATCAATAAAGTTGGAAGATTTCATTATTTTAGATAGCTCTTAATGCTTAAATAATTTTAATTATAATTAAATAATTTTAATTTTAATTAAATAATTTTGAAAGCAAAATATAAGATATTACAATTTTGTTTACACATTTTGTCTATTATTTCGGAAAATGCTTGACTATTCTAACTGTATAATTACTTACTTGAATTTATGTCAAAAGAGATATAAATCAACAGATACAAAAAACACATGTTTTATTTTATCTAAATATAATCTAGATTTTAAATTTCTGTTTGTTAAAATAAATAAAACATAAATAAATAGTAATAATAACTAATAAAAATCTAATCTTTCAAACAAGTAAAATAAAATCTCAAAAATTAATTATTTTTAAACAAAAATATATGATAAAATTCTCTATATATTTTCATTATATTTTATTAATATGAAAAGAGAAGGAATAAATCTTTATTTATTTCACATAATTAATGAGAATATCTAGTATGGCAATAATGTAAAATATTTATTAACAAACTTGCATAACATTCTGAAAAAATCAGTTTCCATTCCAATGAATTTTTCAGGTTGAAAAGTTATCAATGTAAAACCGACAACGAACAACTTGTCTCAAACCTGTTTCGATTGTAACAGTCGTCTCTGTTATCACCGACAAGTCCGCAACAGTCAAAGTTTTTCTGTCTCCCCCCTTCTCTTTTTCTTTTTTCCTCTCCCCCCCCTCACTCTCTCTCTCTCCAATGTTTACGGCAATCTGAAATTAAACTGCCAACCACCGACAATGCAAGTACCGCTACGATCTTCTCGCTTTTATCCACGCTCGCCGAACGAACTTATCAGTAAACCGCGTACATTCCCCTGTTTATCCGATCTTTGATGCATTACACTCCCGGGAACTACTAACAATGTCCGGATTATCTACTGCTTTATATCCTTGTTTTGTCTACCACAACGACACACTTAGTTATATGCCGTCCACCTTTATTGGCGCAAAATCGTAAATTATTCTCGCTTATATTGTGAGAATAATATAGAAATTTTTGTTTTATACATTTAGAATCCTCGAGTCTCAATTTCGCTCGAAGTTAATCGCAATTAATCAAAAGATTTCAAACAAATTAGATACGAGATAAACACCTGATATCCACGTCGCGACAAGAGGCAATAAAGCGAAGGACATCAGCTTCCGGCCATTCTTGAACGTAATTGCGGGGCTTTAGGCTGTGATCGTCTCGGCCTGACACTGTTGGAGTACTCTCCGGGCAAATTCGCCTACCAATAAAGGCTGTGGCTCGAAGCGGCAGGAGTGTAGGTCAATGTGTGGAGCGACCTACTCATGGAATGTCGGCAAATAACCACTCAATCGATGTAGTTAAGCTGACGATCACTGAGCGCTATATGTATATTGTTTGATATTTTAAGAATTACTCTTAGTATACTAAAAATTTCTCTGTGACAAACTAAGAAAATTTTATTTCTAACATTCTAAGAATATCTACTTTTTAGTGTTCCAAGAATTGCATAGTGTTCTAAGAATTTCTTGATATTCTAAGGGCTAAAAGCATTCTATTTTCAGTAGCTTAAGAATCTAGAAAGAATTTAAAGAGACACGTACATAAAACTTCATGCATCTACTTTTAACATAAATATGTTAGCTGGCATGAACATAAAATGCGTTTCAGGCTATTTAGACATACCTACGACAAAAATGCGAGTATGTCGAAATAAAGAAAATGCGTCTTGAGAAATATATAATTCAAACTTCTATAGTGGTTTGAAATAACTCGGTTATCATTTCGTGTAATTATTTGAATTGTATAAAGATTAAATTGTTTGAATTGCGTAAAGATTAAATTTTCAATTATTTTATTATATATTTTGAATATAAAAATGCACCGTTTTAATTTATTCCATTTTATACAATTACAGTTTCGTATACCATTAATCCTCTCAGTATCCTTATATTTATATTGACATAATTCGAACAATACCTACTAACGGGAACTGTAGTCAAAAATAGAAATATTTATCTTTTTCTTGTACTTTACAGGAGAAAGAGAGAGAGAGAGAGAGAGAGAGAGAGAGAGAGAGAAGTGTCATGCTAAATTCGCAAAGATAACTATATATTCAATTTTAATTTAGTATAAAAAATGCTGCATTGATCACAATATTAGACAATAAACATCAAATCTCGGTAATCAGCCATCAACCTCATGTATCATGAAATCAGCGTTTTTGCGAGCGAGTCGAAATATATATCGTAGAAGTGCTACACGTCACAATCTCGTCGTGAGACACATAAACGACAAAGATTTTTGTCGAAAATAGCGAGGATAGAGAGAAATAGGAAGCAGAAGAAAAAATTGCGGAAACGGAGAAAAAAGCTGCGAAAATCTCTTGGAGGCAGCGAGCGTGAAATTCTTATGGGAGCTTCCGTTTCGTTCGTGGTCGGAATCTCTAAGTAGCGAAGTACGCGAAGATGTCCGCGAAGCGCAAATTTAATAGGCGGAACCTGACAGAAGACGCCCTGGTCCACGAGGATAAAACCTGATGAAAGCAAAGAACGAAGAGGGAAGAAGAGAAATCCCTGGGAGGAATTTATAAGCCAAAAAGGCACATAAATGACCGAGAGGACAATCGACATCACGTTATCGCTCTCTTCGCTTTCATTTATATGTCCTTCATTATTTTTGACGCGAAATTTATAAAAATAAATTTTCTCCACCAATGACACTCATTAGATTACTTAATGCGGTTCTATGTATGCAAGTGCACATAAATAAAAGTCTAGATAGACGCGCAAAATGAGAGAACTCTCTCTCTCTCTCTCTCTCTCTCTCTCTCTCTCTCTCTCTCTCTCTCTCTCTCGAGCAAAATCATCACGGTGGAAACATAATTTAATTACATACCACGAATCCGAAACGGCAATGGTGCGTAACAAGGTGGTTGAGTGTCAATTAGTTGCCCTATTAGTGATTTCAGTCCTTCTATCATGTTTCTTCCTCCATCTCTATCCCTTGACCCTTCTTTTTTATATCAATGCTTGAGAAAAATTAAAATTTCTGCGCGAGACAGAGAAATGCGTAGGTCATGCGTGTAATTTCTCGGAGGTCTTTCATCGCGTGACCTTCCCATTCCGAAATGATTACGAGCACAGTGCTAAGGCAAGGATTAATATGATTGCATGTCAGATAAGAATCTGGAAGAAGAGTCTCGACAATTCTTATTCAGCGTGACTGTTTCATTGTAGAATACGAAAATAATTAAATAATGGTTTCTGTCGACAATACAGTTTGTAAAAGTTAAATCTGACTGACACGGTTTATTTATTTAAAAAATTACAAATTATTTTACTTAACAAAATTGAAGAGAAAAGAAATCAAACAAAAAATTGTATATTCTTATAAAAAAATATGTGTGACTATTTCTTTTCCATTTCATTATTGTTTATCTTCTATTTATAACCTAAATCTATAAATAAAACAAAAAATTCAAATTACTTTTATATTCTAAACTAAATAACAAAATAGAAACTAATTTCCCTTATAACTAAAATTACTTATTTATTATATCTGAATGTAAAATAGAATATTTTTAAAAAGGCTTGAAACAATATAATAAATTTGTATCAATAATCAAAGTAATATATTGGTTAAAAGAGCTTTAAAAAAAACATAACAAACAATATTAAATATTAAAAAGAATATACTCAAAGAAATAAAAATATTTGAAATTTCTTTATGATTGATTGTTCGTAAGATGAATTACAGTTTTAATTTTAATGCGATACATTCGAAAATAATGCTTGCATGTGATATATAGGTAACAAGAACGTGCCCTTAATAAATACTTACTCACGACTATTGATCCGTTATAATTCTAATTAAGTACGAGTCCTCTTGAAACAGATATAGCTTCTAGTGTCAAGTACGTTAGGCTTAATCTCAGCCAACACTTCCTGCGCGAACGAGATTTCGGTTGTTGGCCGATCACGATATAATGTCATTACGAGTCGCTGACTTTATAACTAATTTAACGATAACTCCTTGGCGAATGTTTACACGCCTCGTCGCTTATACATATATGTTCACGTATATAATCGCTATGTTTATAATTACGTACAGAAATTATAACTAAAATTTCATGACAAAGAAGATATTTTTTAAAACAAGATATTTTTTCTTTTCTCATTGGTCATTAAGCAAATAATTGCATGATTACATAAACAGATTCAGTATTTTAATGATTTGACGGATTTATGTATAAATAACATTCCCTCCCCCTCTCCTCTCTCTCTCTCTCTATCTTAATCATTTTCCTGTGATTATTTTTAGTTCTTGTTGCAAATTCAAAAAAATTATATTTTTTGTAATTTAGATGTTTTTCAATCAAATAAATTTTAAATAATGTTCTAATTATTTATTTAATTATATTAAAAACATAATTATATGATATAAGTATATCTCTCATATAGCAATAAATCTAAATCACAAAATTGCCCATCAAAAACTTCTTTATGTCCAAAAATATAAATTCATAAAAAAATCGAGATTTCAATATAAGTACCTACAAAACCGATAAAAATATTACAGTAAGGAACAATACGCTACGAAGAAAGATATTTGAGTAATTTATCTTTCATAAGATATTCTCAGTCAATATTACTTCTATCATAAAATCCTCGAAATCCTCAAGTACTTATGGTCGAGTACAAACAATACGATGGAAAAACTAGATCGTCCTTTCAATAAATAAAGATTGCCGAAGGGGTTAAAGCACCGGCACGATCATCCAGTCGGTAACGTTCGTTTCGTCGTTCCAACGTTGAATGTCGTCGACTACGGCGAAGATGAAGAGAACGCAGATATGAGGGAGAGAAAAAGACAGAGATAAAGAGGGATTTGGTAGGGGTTGGCGGCGTTGAGGGGAGAACAGGTGGGGCAGCCAGGGGTGGCGAGGGGTTTAAACGGCGGATGACGTCGGTCGGTCGTTCGGTCGAGGGCTGCAGGGGGTGGCCAGGGGGAAATCGCGCCACGCTCGTGGTGCCGATCAATACTACGCCACCACGCCTCGCCTTCGCCACCACCTACCTCTCGCGTCGCGTTGCGAGAGAGCAAAACTTGACTCTCTCTCTACGTCACGAGCCAGAGGGTGGAATCGTCGAGCCGGAGAACGCCGATCACCTTGGACTTGGACGGGTCCGAGCTTTAACCCCCCCCCCTTCTCTCTTGCAAAAATCACCCTCCTTGAAGAGGAAAAAATACAATGTGTCATGAAAAGGAAGCACGCAACCTGCGTGCCTCAATTTATCACAATATAAAAATTAATCTAAGAATGAGTTATTTTAGTAAACAACAATTTTAGATTCTTATATGTGTAAGCAAAGCGTTAAAAGAGTCAATTTAACTATATGTCACTTTAACTATGTTTCATTTTTAAATCAAGATTCTCACCTTGATTTAATCATAAATTTTTTAATGTAAATGAAATCTAAAATCTAAACTCTGTCTCTTTCTCTTTCTCTTTCTTTTTCTCGCTTAGGATTTGCTTCTTTAACAAAAAAAAAATATGAAAACATATGAAGCATATATTAGTGTGTAATCCTTTTTGTTAAAATCAAATTTACAAAAATTATTTCAACGTTATTTTAGCTACTCTAAAAATAGAAAGTTCACCCTAATTGTATAATTTATTTCTCTCAATTCTATGAGTTATTTGCATAATAGTATTACTTTCTACAAACAACTATCAATTACAAACAAATATCAATTTATGCTTTATAACTGTATCAACATATTTTAAATATTTAATAATTATCTGAAAGTATAAACCACTGAACTGTGCACAAAAAACCGATTATTCTTCAAATAAAATCGAAGTTCTTAAAATTTGCTTTGACAATTTTTGATCCATAGATGTTCACACAACTACTTAAGATAAAAAGAATCTTCTCGAAGAATGGATAGTGAGATAGAATCTTTTGAAGTCTAATGCAAAGAAGAGGACCTGATTCACCAGGCGTTTCTCCAATAAGCAAATGCTCGAACACGCGCGTGACCTCGTTCATTGGGGTCACGATACATGGATGGAAATGTGGAAAACATGAGATGGCAGCACGTTGCAATCGAGAAAAAATTTTGGCATGTTGCTCCGTATACGCATATTTTATTCAATTAAAAAATTGAGACTGAGAAATCGCAGATCGCGAAATACATTGCAAAAAAATTGATGAAAATGATTTTAAAAAATGCCACAAGTAAAATATACAACATAAATATAATCGTTAACTTCGTTGAATCTAAATTTGTTTACTAAATTATTCTCTATTTCAACAAGATTAATTTTTCATTATTAAACTTATTTATTATTAATCTACTTGATACTCGCTCTATTATATTTTGATAAGGAATAAAAATATAAGGTTTGATCATGTATGTCAACAATTATGTTTCACTGAATAATGTATAATTAATAACATTGACCAACAGTAGCCTCATTGAAAATAATCTTATTAATTCAATGGCAATATGAAACATAAATACGCCCTATGCTCTTGTTTTAATAAAATATTATTTGTTTCATTAATACTGTCATTGAATTAATAAGATTCGTTTTCAATTAAACTGCTATTGCATGATTAATGCTGTTAATATGTCGTTTTTTCATTTCTATTGCAATGCTTTAAATTAGAAAAGGACAGTCTCGCTGTAAACTTGCAATAAAGATAAAATGTATAATTAATTTGTAGTAATTTACAAGCAAAATATCAGGAACACGTATAAGCTAAAACATCGTGTTATCGTTAATCGTGACGGTAAACACGATGGACAAAACCACTAACCAGGTCAACCAACGATTGTCCGACTGCTGCTGAACATCCGTTGTTTCGCTGCCAGAACAACACACGTGCGTGCATTATCATTGAATATTTTATTAATAAAATAATAATCTCACGCATGTAGACTTCACAAGCAAATCTGCCGATATCACAATACTAGAAATTTCTCGCGCTTTTTCACGAAATTGACTATAAATTAATAATGAAACCGGATCGTCTTTTATATTATCATGTAATACGTATCTTTGTATAAAAATAAATTTTATTGAAAGTTTTAAAATACATATGCATCGATTCATAAATTATTTAATTTTCATAAAATCAATTAATGAGCTCATTAATTAAAATCAATTTTATTCTATTTATAATTAGCTCAACTCGCAACATCTATAATTGAATATAATGTTCTTGACATTATATATATTCTCTGAAAACATCTTATTAAATTGTTTCTCTTTGTCTCTCATCAATCTCTTTTTATTAATATTTTACGAAAATGTTCCATTGGATCAATGGATGAGATGTAAAGGTAAAGAAGAATCGTTCTCACTCTGTGATTAATTTCGTCTGGTTGTAGTCGGAGCAATTAACGCGTTATATTTCAATCGTATCGGAACGATTGAAACGGAAATTTCAATTGCTTGTGTACTTTATTAATTTTTTCTGAATTATCCCTCGCGACAGTCGCGAATAGTAGATCGATACTGCACCTCGCTTGGATATGCAATAGAATGAATTATTCCTTCTCAAATAAGCCGAAGCTGTACCTTCTATAAATAACGTTATTCTGCGATTCCTCCACGTGGTTCAACTATAAGATATTTAAAAACTTTTTCTCGCACAGATCGCAAACATTGATTATATGTATAAACGGACTGAGTGTACATTCTTCAAATTTCTTATCGTTGTATGCGCAACAGAATGCATAATTTAATGTATAATTAAAATTCTCTTAATTTTAAACACGTCTAAAAAGTTAAAGTCACACGTAACAAATCAAATTTCCATTATAAAACAGATTCCAAAAGAAGTATGCTTTTCAACCATTTACTTTCCATTAAAGACCTATGTTTACAAATCGAGATTAACTTCAATCTCGATTTAACTTATTTGTTTATCTTTTTCTAGTTCTAAGAACTAGAAAAAAATTAAATTCAGATTATATGTTCGTCTAATTAATAGAAATGAACATTAATCCGCGAATACACTTCAATCTTCATTATTTCTTCTATACTACACAAATCTTATATATTTATTAGAAATATTTTCACCAATTTATTACGAATTTTATGCTGTCAAAATCTTATAGTGGCAGTGCAAACAGAAAAACGAGCAGCCTGATATATCTCGCACAAAAATATTTCGTACAAGATGAGTCTCGGGGAGAGAACTGATATCGGACGGTGAAATCTCTCAGCGTGTGGAGCACAGTGGAGTAGCAAAAACTACCAATAATATCCGATAGCCAACGTAAATAAAACTCTCCCAAATAACACCACATGAGAGTGGCTAATGCAAGGAGTGTGCAGTATAACCGGGTTGAATTTATCAGTGATATCGACAAACCGTCGGGATTTACTTCGGCGATAATAGGGATCGTGTACAACCTAACGCGTTACACATCGACGTACGTCGCCGTCGCGTCGCCGTCGCGACGGATTTAGGCGCGTCGATAAATAACGTCGCCAGGTGCGCGAGCACGCCGAAAAGCTCGCTCGTTCGCGCGAATGAGTCTTCCATGTCGGCGGCCACGGACCGTAAATTAAGGTCAGAGCCAAGAGCGATATAAGCAGCAACCGCGAGAGAGAGAGAGAGAGAGAGAGAGAGAGAGAGATTGGAGGGGGAGATGCGAATAGATATGCAAATCATGTACACACTCGGCTGTTTACGTCTGTCGATCTACTGTCAAAGCAACACGCCGCCAATATAACGTGAACTCTTCGGCAGAGTGCGAGTTCGACTGGTAGACAAACTGCGATTGTGCAAATTTCGATAAAAAGCTTTTACTTTACTTCCTGTCTCTTAATCCGAATTAATCTAATCAAGTAATATCTGATGTTAAAAGACGTGACGATAGTATCACTTTGTGATATTACTAGTTTTAAAAAGAATCGTTAAATGAAACAAACAGAAGTGTGTCGACAGATATCGTTCATGATTGTGAACTAAACTTCAATAATACCATAGATTAAAGGACTAATTCGAGAATATTCAACATTAAAAGCTGAAGATAGCATGTGATAAATGTTTCAAGAAAAAAAGTCACACAATAATGAAATTTATCAAGATAAAAGACGATACGGGGGAGGGGGGAGGGGGAATTAGGACACTCTCTATATCGTAAATGGAGAAGATAATTTGTTTACCAATTCAATGAATTTAACGACTCTTAGTGATTAAATATTAATTTATCTTGGACTTGTATAAGAAAAAGAATAATACATACACTCTAAATCTGTAGCAATGAAAATTTTACTACTAACAAAAGTGAATAGCAAAGTCATTGCTTTAAGTATGGATTTTCACTGCTTTGAAGTTAGTCTGTCTACTCTTACATAAAGGAGTGGACTATTTCATTTGATTAATCAAAGTGGTTTGAGCATTAGTTGATAATGCATTGCAAGATGCATTGAATGTTACTGCAAGGAATGAATGCATTGCAAGATGCATTGAATGTTACTGCAAGGAGTGAATTTAGCGACATAGCGCACCGTTTGTCGCATATTTGTCGTTTGTCATGATGTCATCGTTACAGACGAGACGCATCTTGAGACACATATATATAAGACATAAATATAAGAGAATAAAATAATTAAAAATAAAATAATAATAATTAAAAATAAGGTTAATAGATTAACAGATTGATAGCATGCTCTGTTTAAAATCTGTCTCCGGCTTTGTTATCTGGATTTGAAATGACATTATTCTATCATTATTTTAACCTCCAAATTCATTTCTTCTTGGAGTAAATTTTTCACTCTAATTATCGAATGGATTTTCCATTCCCATCTTGCAGTAAAATTCACAGTAATATTGGCGCAATCACTAATGCCTGTATTGAAATTTCAATTTAATGTAATGAATTTTCATTTCAGACTTAGAGTGTATATAAACTTATATCATTAATCAATTTTTATATACATCAAGAAAAATATCTGACAAATCTGGAATAATCATTTATTTTGTTGATATGTAACTTACAAAAATCTTCTTACTTTTTAATTAAAAAAATGTTCTATTCAAAACTTAGAATAATTTTTAGAATAATTCATGCACATTCATCAACAAAATAAGTGATTATTCGTACTAATCATTTCTTTCAGTCTAAGTACTTTTATATACATGGAAAAAACGATTTTGATGAAGTATCTAAAAATTTAGTTACATAGATACAAAACTGAAAACAAGTTTGTTGAATCATTAAAACAATTATTTATAAACGTTGATAAAGCAATGCTGCAAGAAGTTTTAATATTCCGGCAACCAGTTTGAGCGTCCTACATAATTATTTGATCCAACAAAATTATTTTCGGACTTGTATCTATGTAAATTTTTAAATAAACTTCAGCAAAACCGTTCTTTTCTTGTAGTATATTTTTACGCGATTGACATTACTTCCTTTCAGTCTATTAATCTTGCATCCAGACAAAACAATCTACAAGAAAGATAATGTATATATACTTTGCAACAATATGCTCACATTTTAAATGCAATTACATTGCAGTTTCCCTTTAACACTTGGAATCCGGTTTGCGTGAAACTTTAATCCGCGTCAGACTCTTTAATATGGATTTAGCAATTAAAAATATTTACCGTGAGATAATCCCAAGGTTTCATCTTAATAATTAACAATAAATCGAAAAACAATGTAGCAATATTCCTTTAATCGGTTTAACAATAATGGTAAATGTAGCGTAACTAACAATTATAATCGCAACGATGAGACTAATTTTCTGAAACTAGATAACAACGTCATATAACAGAGCGATAATAATTATTGATGGTAATGACAATGATGACGGTAATTAAATAGCAGCGGATAAATAATATCAGTTAATAATCGCGCTATTATTTCAAAGTTCACAATCTGGATTCTTTTGCCGAACTCCCAGTAAGTGCCTCGACGTAATGATCATAAATGACACGATGACGATGTCGTCGACGATGGAAAAGATTGGCCCAGTAACGCGCATATTGCGGCCATACATTTCAAAATGATACACAGAAAAAACGGTTTTGTTAAAGTATCTAAAAATTTAGCTATATATGGCTTCAAAAATAATTTCATGATGAATTATCAAAATAATTTAACCACAAGCTTGAGCCTTTTGAACTATATAATTATCAAAATAATTATATATACTCAAACTTGTTAGATTATCAAAAGTTTTTACAGCATTGTTCATTATTCTTAAGATTCCTACTAATTATTTTGAAGACCCAACAATTATGCAAAAATTTCGAGCTAGATAAACAATGCTGTAAGTTTTGGCATTCTAGCAATAAATTAAACGTCCCACATAATTATTTTTATGATCGAACAAAATTATCAGATCTATAGTTAGGCTAAATTTTTAGATATTTTTGAGTTCCTTTCTACGTTTTTTCCATTTACACGTTGCCAAGGATTTTCCATGAACGACACAGCAGTTGGCCGACACCTTTTTGAAGATTTCAAAGAACGCGAACAGACCTTTGGTCTGCCGTGTTATTGGCCTAACCTGTGCAATATACAATCCGGGAACTCTCCCTGGAACAGTCGCTGCTCCGAGAACTCCACTCCTCCAGCGAAGCTGTTTTGGAGCAGGATGTTCTCAGGATGGAGAAAAAGCTTGTCCCCATTAAAAAAGAAAAGGGAGAAACGGTGTGAATACTCACATATACCGATATATGTTAATGTATGATAAAAAGCGCGCGGTGCGAAATGTATTGTGGGTGGAAATGTAATGTCAAGAACGCGTAAAAAGCAGGAACGACGACGATGAACCGGCGGCGAAAGATAAGACGACGCGACGCTTCTTTCCCGGTGCTCTCTTCGTCTAACCGAATTAGAGGTTAACCTGTCACTCGATAGCGAATCGATTTTTCGGCGAGCGGGAGAGGCGGAGACGGACCGTATTCGACCGCGCGGCAGCAATATTATGTAATTTCTGGCACTCACCTGAGTTCGCAGAGCCGTGCGGACGTTCCGCGGTGTTCCGCGGGTGACTGGTGCGGCTCCCGATGCGGGCGTCCCGTCCGTCTGTCCGTAGAAGACGGAGATAGCGGAGGTGGAGAACGGTGATTACAGAGAGAGAGAAAGAGAGCGAGGGAGAGACGTGCGGGAGAAGCGACGAGGTCACATACACACGTACGCACGCCGTGGCAGCCGCCGACGAGATTCGGTGACGACGGTGGAGGCGGCGGTGGCTGTACACTCCGCGTTTCGCGTAAGATAAGAAAGAGAGAGAGAGAGATAGAGAAAAACGTGAGAGAAAAAGAGAGAGAGAGAAAGAGAAAGGGAGAGACAACGTCAAACTTTATCACGAGAGCAGCATGACGCGCGACGGGGTTGCAAGCATCGTGCAACAACGACGGGTGAGAGAAATGACAACGGGGACGGAAATGGGGATGGGGACGACGACGAGGATGGCGACAGGGACGACGACGACGACGACGACGACGACAACGGGTACACACGCGCGACACCCCCGACACTC
>NW_011627245.1:176215-246735 GCF_000204515.1 Acromyrmex echinatior | reverse complement strand
GAGTGCGGATGGGGCCGACGCGGGGCGGGCGACAGGGGCGACGACGACGACGACGGCGCCGACAACGGGTACACACGCGCGACACCACCGACACTCGATGACGTCATACCACCGGCGGCAACATGGAGCCCACCGACATACGTACACGCGAACACGAGCACCACGACGCGAATCACGCACAATGATCACGACGGTAGTCCACCGTTCGCTATTAGCCGGAGGAACCGTGCCCGTGCGCCGCCTAACCTCAAAAACGTTTGCGCCGGAGTAACCGTGAAAGAGAGTGTGAGAGAGCGTATACAGTGCCAGCCGCGGCAGCGGACGCACCCCGTGCGCAGCGGCGACGAGACACGGACCCGAACTGAAACGAAGTCCCGGCCGAGCCGCGCCGAATCGACCCGAACGCCGCTGAACGCCGCGCGCTTCCGTTGCCTTGCCCGAACTCCGAACCGAAGTGGCCTGAAGTTGCCTCAAAGTGGCCGAACGTCCACCCCCGCCGCCTGTTCGCGCGCGTTCGGCTGTTTTCGTTTCGGCCGGCGTACACTCGGCTAACTGCGGAGTAGTGCGACTGTGGAGTGCGGAGAATCATTCCGGCGGCGTGTATGATGCGATGTGGACGTGATTGCGTGTAGCGATCGATCGTGCGGTGTCATTCTAACCTCTTCGCAGGAGCGTACGACCGAATTGTCGACCGAAAGTCTCGTTTAGTTGCTCTATCGTATGTAAACGATAATTTCTCGATCGCGACGCGAAGTTTTGAACGGATGCATTTTTCACACGATCTCGTTTAATCATGATTAACTTCACTCGTGACTAACTTCATTCGTTCACTTCGAGTGAGACGATTTGAAAGTGAATCTTTTGCCCGGTATCATCACGAGTTCCCGACGATCGTTCGTATGTACTCGGTCTCTCGTCGACATTAGGAAAGATTAAACGCCGCTTACACGATTAGGTATGGGAAATGATATGCGAAAATTTGATTCTACGAATGACGAAGTAACTTTGATGCTCTTTGAATATAGATCGGAGTGCGCGAACTCCAAGGTCATCGTGATTTTTTTAGTCGTACTTGGTGCTCTTGCGAGTTTTACATAGTCATTAGTCGATTTATTCAGTAACTTATCTCAGGTAGAACACAAAATCGTAATAAAATCTAGATAATGTCAAGTTGAATTATGTCATTTTAGGAGAAAATCTAATGGACATCATTATTCAATACAAAATTTTAACAAAGACTTGAATGGACCAGATAAATTATGATGAACGATATATTTATGATAATTTATTTGGTCCATGCAAGTCCTTGTTAGAACTTTGTATTGAATGTATAACATATTCAACAGTTAATTTAACATTATGTTATTTTTATATTTTATTAAATAATTAAATTGATATTCAACATTTATTATGTGTCAAAATAATTTATGAATAAGTGAACAGTAATATAAAATAACAAAAATAAAAACGTCGTGTTTTAAAACGTAAATTCAAAAATGAATGAATAAATACGTGTTAATTCAACATATAAATTTTAATTTTACTGAAAAAATGTGTTTCCACAGTTTGCTTACAAATTGGATTAGTTTTGCATTTTTTACATTAATTTTTTTACATAATATTTGTGTTACTTTCTAACATATTCATCTTATTAATTTAATACAAAAATTTGAATGGATCGTTTGAGTAACGTGAAATATATTTAATATGTGAAGTATATTCAGTTTAACACAAATTTTCCAACTTTTATGACCAATTTCTTCACTTCCAGATAAATTGCGGATAACCTTATCCAGGAGATATCTCCATTGTATTCTGGGAGATAACTCTTGGATAAAATTATCTAGAGGTGAAGAAGTATGTTTTTGACGATGATATAGTAATTATTTTTTAATGATTTTTAGGTGATACTTCAATTATAAATAAATAATTTAATGATTTTTAATTAAAGCATCACTTAAAAATCATTGTCATGTCAAGAATTCATCACAAAATTATCGTCAAAAGTGTATCGAGTAACATTATAATTTTTCTTAAATTACTTCTATTTGATATCATCTATGTTTTAGATTCTTTTATATGAAAAGTATATATCGCAAAATACATATATTTAAAAAAAAATTAAATTTCGTGGCATGTATTTTCCAATTCAAAATATATTTTTTTACGTTTACATTAAATTATCACATAAAAATAAAATTTTTTCAGAGTTCCTGCAGCCGATCAAGATGACGCCGTCACTTTACGTCTCGCGAATAAATCAGATTGATGCTGCTCAATTGGACGGTGAAATTTATAAGATGCTGAGGAATCAAACCAAAGAGATCGCTAAATACTGCACACCCGGTAAAATCGACAAATGGCAAGCGGAAGTGGATGCCGTTCTGAAGTTTCTCATCTGGAAATTCTCGTTGCAACGAGGTTCTTCCACATTCGGCCAGCGGCTTCTCAATCTGCACTACGCCAACATCAATCAAAGGAAAGCTATACTCTACTTAATCCTAAACGTCGTACCTCAGTACTTAAAAGACAAATTGGCCTACGAGAACTTGTCCGAACGTGGCGCGTTTGCCCGAGCGCTAAAGTCGTTCGTCGACTGGATGACGAACGCGATCAATCTCTTGGAGCTCGTCAATCTACTCCTCTTTCTCCATCGGGGTGTAAAACCACGCGTGATAGAGCTTCTGCTTGATCTGTCCAGTCAGTCGATAACGACACATCGACCCAGAATCATCGGTTACTCGTACATGACGAGAGAATTGCTTTGGCATGGTCTGATGGAGCTCTTCACGATTGGTATACCCATGGTAAACCTTTACTACCTAAAACACGTAGTGATGAGGCTGTGGCGACGACCGAAACCGTCGATTGAGTTGTTGCCGGTGATGAATGCCACCACCAAGTGCGCCTACTGCTACGAAGACCCGATTCTGCCATCGCATGCCGGCTGCGAACACTTGTTCTGTTATTACTGCCTGCAAGCACACTTTACCGCAATGAGCGCGTTCCAATGTCCCAGGTGCAACACAGAGCTCCATGCCGAAGACATGAAAAGATATACAATCGCGAGCGCGCCTTGGAGCGACGATGAGGAATCGGACGATAGCTTTGAAAGAGTGGACGATGGATAACACGAACGTATGTATATTTCCAGTTTTATCAAAGTTAAAAGTGACTCGATGCTCGAAGTGATGTTATTGTGATAAACGAGTTATGTGTCTGAACTTTCAGTCTTAAGTACTATTTTTACAAGTGAAAATGATTTTTATTATTATGTGATAACCTGTTGATTTTTTTCCACAAAGAGAAAGATTTCCTGCAACGACCAAAGTAATTAAATAAAACAATAGTGATTCGTTGCAACACACAGCGAATAGAATAAGTACAAAGATAATTTTATTATATATCGAAGTTAATTAAATCTTCTTAACAAATAATTTTATTATTATGTTGGAGTTAATTATAAATCTCCTAAAAATAAATAATTTAATTATTATATTGGAATTAATTAAATCTCATTGAAACATATAATAAAATATAAATAGAAAAAGATTCGCCTCTGATCGCCACAATCGATTTATCGCGAAGGGGTATATATGTGTGATATTAATATTTAGTTTTTATTAAAAGTAGCAATATACAAAATCTTCTTTATTCCTCATTTCAATACAACAAATCCCAATTTCGGGCGACTTCGACATTCTCGTTTTTTTCTTTTTCCGAAACAAACATTAATAGATCAATACATCCTTCCTTGATTCTTATATCAAAATTAGATTAGATTATATCATATAAAAATATTATGCTGCGCTGTATATTATAAAACGCTTCATCTGCCGCCACGCAGGTCGATGGACCGATTGTTTACATGCAATAATGACACATTCATCGATTAATTAATTTATCATTAAGCTGCTGCACCTGCGCTCGATGGGCGGGCACGTCCCCGGATTTATTACACAAGAAATAATATTATAAACACTATAGCACAGAAAGAAAAAAAAAACGCGAAACACATACACATAAATTAACACTTTCCATTCGCCTCTCCTACGACACTACAAATTCATTTGAATCCGAACTCTCATCATTTTTCCTTGGAATGTATAATTTATAGTACAATTATATATAGCGCGGTTTCTTTTTCACCGTTTTGTAAGAAATCCCTTCTCGAAAGATTGAGCTGTTATTTCCTGAGGTATCCGCGCGTTTACACATTTGCGCCTCACTCTAACATTAATCTTACTAATCGCGACGGAAACGGAGTTCACCCGAAAAATAATAAGGTGCGTGAGAAGCGCGACGCATTTAAATTACAATTGCTATTTTGCATTCTATTTGTCCATCTTCCGGCTTTTCCACATTGTGTGTGCATCGCGCGCACATTCTTTTTAAAATTAATTTAAATTTCGAACTTGGAAACATCTACTTTATTCTTAAAGTTGCCGCTATTTATCGTTTCTATGTTCTTTCCTCGGACGAACTCCTCGATTATTTTCCGTATTCCTTAGTGACAATCCTAAAGTATCCTAAGAGAGTGTCTCTTCTGTACCGAGAGGTTTGCGATTTTACGTCGGCATCGCTAAAGCGAAAAAACATAATTTCCTGATATTTTGAGTGTGAAAGAGAGAACACAATAGTGCGACGTATTTATACTTATTGATACATGATGGAAACGATTTGCGCATTTGCCATTATAGCTACTGAATTAAAATGATATCACGTCTTAGACAAGGTTTCACTTTTTTTCATCTTTTTAAAGACTTGAGGAAATTAATAAAGCTGAGAAAAAATTCAATCGATATTATAATCAGTTGGAATAAAACTAGATCTAATTTCAACAAATTTAATTAACTGACTTAATTTTAATTTGAGATATAGAATGGAATTAAATGAGATGTAGCATTTAAATTTAAATTTTCGCAACTTGAGATTAATTTTCTGAAATTTTTAAAAAATGGATTAGATCGCTAAACCCTCTAATAGAAGAATACCTTCAAATTTTATAAGTAATCGCAAATTTATCGTTAAGACGAAAAAAAATCGTTATGCAACGATACGATCTGTGGACTATAAATTTTTTCGAGATTCTTCTCAGAAGTCTTATTTTTTTCTTTTTTTTTAAATCCATCTATCATTTTTCACGGAAATTTAAAAATCAAGAAAATTAAAGTCACTAAAGACATTGAAAACTAAAATGGATTAATCTATAATTTGCATAAGATTCTTAAATACTGAGTCGTATTTGAAGTTAATCCTACAAATTATGAGCTTAATCCATTTTAACGATTTATATAAATCGTTTTAAACTATCTAAAGCTGAATAAGTTAGATAGAAAAGAATGAGTCCACAGTTTGCTATAATATTAATGGTTCGTAGTATTTTCTCTGCTTCATTTCTGACGCAGTTAGAAAATATACCTGCGATACGCAATTTCGAAGATTTACGGCGCATTCTCGTAAACGCAACGGACTCCAAGTCGCGTAAGTTTCGCAAGCGAGGTCGAGCGCAATTGATTATACGCAATGCCTGATTTTAGGCTGATCTTATTTTCGTTTTTCTTTTCTTTTTCAAGAGAAAAGGAGAGAGAAGTATGTCATGTTATTTGCTGAATGCAAAAAATGTCAAGTGAATAGGGACTAGAGAAAAGTGATAGTGGAAAACTGATTTTACAGTTTGAAGGTGTATATATATCTTCTCTCTTCCCGACGTAAATCGATTCTCGTTAACCGAAACGCTCGAGAACGCTAATTAGAAACTCTATGTTTGTCGTCGTTGTCATCGTTCTTCTCCTCGCATGCGTATTTCCCTCTCTTTTAAACGCTAATTTCCGCGACTATACCTATATTACCCGTATACGCTAAACCTTGCACGGGATCAGTGCGTATTTCACGTAGGAACATTGACAGATTTCTTCTCAGGACTAGGCAAAGAAACCGTCGATTATTGATCGGCAAAGGAATATAACGATCTTGCCGTATAGTATGCAGGGTGTTTCCATCTCGAATTCCGTGGTCGCATATTTTCGAAAATCAATATAAATATTGATATATACATTGGAAAAAATTGAAACATATTTTCTCGAAATCATAACGCTGTTTTTCTAAATTTTTGTTATTTTCAAAGTAAATTTGACTTTTTGATTAAACTTGTTTTTCTTCATACTTTACTCTTTTTTAAGTTCCTGGATTACGAGATACCCTGTGTAAGAGACGAAGTGCCAACGATTTTCGAACAAATGCTTTTTGAACGCGAAGATGTTTATGCTGCTTCGTTGATATATTCACGATTATACGTACGTGTAGATTTTATCCGCAGCGACAATGGATATATTACATATGATATGCGGTCAGTCGTGCACACTTCATGCTTACATTTGTTTATTTTCCTTGGCAAATATCGTTTTGAAACTCTGCTAATCAGAATTGTTTCTGTGGATAACGATCATCGCTATCACAAAAAAAAATATCTTTTGCCTCTTTTGGAAACGTAGTCTCTAGAGAGGCATAATTGCAGGCACAATTAGATTAAAGAGATATGCAGCATTTAGACAACATAAAAACTTAAAGAACTTTGTAGAAATTCATACTCAAATAAGTCCTAATTTTTTCGAATGAAAAAATTTCATCTTATCTTTAAAGTCTTTTAAATTTTTCTGAAGTTAAGATTATGTTAATTGTCGTTATCAATGAGATTTAATATGAATGAAATTCTTTAAAAATTAACGCCGTCACTAATATAATAATAATTATATTGATGCTGTCTTAACAAAATACAGCATTTCATAATTTTTAATGAAATGTTGTTTAGGATTCTGTTACTAAAAATTTTAGACTTTTTCTGCTAAAGTAATTAACTTTATACACTTTACACACAAGATTTCTATAGATATTGGAACTAAAGTTCAAGAGTTATTCTTTTAAACAGTAAAATATTGTCAAAATCTATAGATCTATAGACTATTATTATGTGTATCATTTTATATAGTTAATCAGTTTCGCGGCATATCATCTTCATCTAATTGTTTTTGCAATTGTTATCGTACAACCCATATGACGATCCGATAACATGATCGTCCTGAAAAATCTTGGGAACTTTCTGTTTTAGATCATCGTTATTATTACTATTGAGCGAAAAAAATAAAATGGACAATAGAACTAGATTTGCGAAATATAAGAATATTTCGCAAATACATGGATATAATATTGAATTGCTTGGTTGAATTGTCCGTTTTTTATTTTCATTAACTTATTCCTCCTCTTAATGTTCCGATCTATCTCGCGAGCGCACAAATAATTTACGCTTAAAAAGATTTCGCAAAAGACTTAGTCAAGAACTCTTCGCAGTAAAATCTTTCGTTAGGCATGTTCGATCCACTTGATCGCGCGATTCGGCCCTCTTTATTTTCATTCTTTACACAAAAATCTGACGAAATCTTCTCGGGACTAACGATTGTGGATTTATATGAACGCGCGATTCAAGGATTTCACAAGAGAACCGATTTTCTTTCCTCTAGAAAATAAGTAATAATCGTATTCTTCGATTTTAATTCTCGATATGTATAATACGTTACATTGATATTTGAATAATAATGCGCGTAACTCAAGAACTAATTTACCTAACGCTTTCATTCCTTTGTTCCAAAAAAAAATTAACAAAAATAACGTTTAAAAATTCGAATAAATTATTACCGAGAACGAAATATATCTATGTCTATAAAACAATCGTTTTGCGAAATCGACTGCGACCAACGGAGCTCTCTGCGTGCGAGGAAGAATCGGAAGAATCTAAACTTGGCAATATATCGTTTTTAAATGCGTAGACTCTATATAAATCATATTTGCATATGTCGTCCAAATTATCACAATCGTATTTTTATGTCATAAATAAATCTTAGAAAAAAATTGCATTATATTAAAATAATACTTTTATATTTGAATATCATTTTGTAAATTTATGAATATTTTATATATAGCTTTTACATATATATATATATATAATTTTTTTATATTTTTCGCTATAATACAATTTCAAATTCGTTTCTTTGACTCTGCCAAGTTTAGAATTAATTTAACAAAGATCCTATTTTATAATTCACACGACGATCGTCGTCGTGAATTATAATTTGATATTGATACTCGACTGGCTCCTCAAAAAGTATCGGTTACGCGGAGAGTACATGGAATATTTGCGCTATTCGTTTTACACCGTTCTGTCTTCAACACATGCTTTGTACGAAAAGTTCTTGCGGTCTATTGTTTGACGTGCGTCCAGCGTCTTTCGCGAAATAATTAATAAATACTTTGCAACTTATACTTACTTTGTAAAACTCGAGATCGCAACCTCACGCAAAATCTACCGCAACTGCATTTAGTTGTCGCGCGACGTTGAATCATTGATTATCATCGAATTGCTTAAGATCGATTAAGAATTAAGAAATAATTTCAATTAAGAATACAGTTTTGGTCGACCCGCGGTTGCATTCGAGCTTAGTCTGAATTAAATATATGTAAATTTTTGCTAGGACGAAAGGCCGCTGAACACACGGGACATCCCTCGCCCATCGCATTTTATTTTATAAATTTCTAATAGCTGATGTGAACTCCTTTTTGATTTTTTTTTTTTTTAGATTTTACTCGAAACATTTATGCCCGATACGCATTTCATGCACACATACGCACATTCACTCACACGTACTGATCATCCGGTCATCAAGCGAACCACGATATAATAAAGAGGACACCCGCGTCGACGTTTCGCAAAAGTTTCAAATATAATTTCACATGATTTTTTTTTCGCCACGCAACTGACGCGTTTTGTTTGTTTTATTAATTGAAATCGATTATATCGTTAGTACTCATGTAGAAAAATTTATTAACAAGAACGGAACGATTGCGACGCGAATGTCCATCTTAGCTAACGAACAAAGACTGCGAAAATAATAACGACTACCCTAAATCCTAAGGCACCTTTCGGCCGCGCGCCGAGAACAGCGAAAAAAAATGAGGAAAAAAAATAATACAGCCAGTTCTCGGCAAAAATAACTTTCTCCTGATATTTAAGTAACTTCAAATCATCAACATGCAAATTATTTGGCTATTCGTACCGCATCTGTCGAATTCTCACGAGCTGAATAGCCGACATAGCCCTTTTTAGTTTTCCGTAAATCCACGTTTATTCCGTCCGAACGATCAGTATAACGGCGTAATGGTCCCCACAATTACGCACACGATCAACATTATTAAGTACGTATGTATATCTGTTTCCATAATTACAATTGGTGTGCAACGGATCTTTGAAATCGGGTCTTGATAGTGCTGACACGCCATTACGTTCGGGACGGATAACATACACGCGATTATTTTTCTTTTACCATTTAGTGTCCAAATTACATTTCCCAATCGCCGACGTTGGCGCCGACGACGAGGATGCCTTCCGTTCAGCGCCGGGCGCAGCACTTCCAGAGAACGGACTAGTTCGTTTGTTCATTTCTGAAAGAAAGTTATTAAGGTTAATAGAAAATTAGTTTCGAGTACAGAAAAAAAATAGAATAGGTTCAATTTTCGGGAGCAAAAATAGTCCGTTATTTTTTTCTCATTAATTATATATACCTAGATAATTTTAAATTATCACATGCAAGTATTTGATTAATCAAATAGTTATTTGACTAGTTAAATAGCTTCACAAAGATTTCGAGAGAGAAAGAGCTTTATAGAATTACGGAGATTTTAACAATCCCATATTACGGAGATTTTGACAATCCCATAGTAGTAATAGTAGTAATAATTGATGCAAAGATCAGCTTTCTCAAAATCTTTGTTTTGCTGTTAGATTATGAAAATCCATTTTGGACTGCTCGAAGTTAATTGAGCTGCCCTGCGTGTAAAGTATTACGTACCAGATATTAATAGCATTATTTTGCGCCTTGCACCCCAAGCGCCAATTCCAATTTCACAAAGATCCTTCTCTGTCAAGGATGGAAACGTGGCCATGTCCACCTCGTGAGACGTGAACAGGCCTAGCGAATGAAAAGAAAGAAAAAGAAAGCGGTACTACGTTTCCATTTTTTTTTTTCAAGCAAAAGCAGAAAATAGAATAAAGCAAAAGCAATAGAATTTAAGATAAAAAAGCAAAGCAATGGCATTCGATAGAATAAAGCGTGCAATTATAAAAGATATGATAAAAGATTGTAACTTGATTATATATACTCACGTATATATTTCTCCAAGCCGATACTAGTCAACATACTGCCCAGATCATTGAAACGATGGGACGATGTAATTTTATTCAAATGGGAAGTCGGCGTATGATCCATATAATTTGAGGCCATCCCGATCTGTCCAACACGATCCTTGCTCGAGATAATACTACCGAAATCCATCTCGGTACTGAACACCACCGGCGTGGTCGGTTCTTTCCATAAATCTGAAGGATGTGACGTCAGCTCCTGCATTCAAAAAATTTTATTGTCAGTCTTAATGTTTAATAACTATTAATTCGCTAAGAAAGATTTAAAGATTTGATTAAATGTTTATCGTCAAAATAGCTACTCGATTCAAATATTTAAAAGAAATGTTAATACTTTTTAAGATATCAATCTATAAAACTGAATATCAATATAAATCTTTAATTTTACTCTTGTCAAAAATATTGATTTTATTATTTTTTTTTTATACTCAAGAAATCTGATAGCTACCTTGCTTAAGTCACTCGTAGTTATTGGCGGAATACTTTGGCTAAGACCATAACCAGACCAAGCAGACGTTGGTACGCGGAAATCGTTGGTGTTTGATTTATTCTGCATTGCCTTTGTAGCCAATAGTTTCTTCTGCTCATAATCGAAGGGCGTGAGATTCTGCTGCGCAGCCATCTCAAGCGATTTCTTCTCACAACCAGGTGCACGTCGATCGGTAACCGGTAAATCGGACAACATGCTAGATAGATCCGCTGAAAGAAAAACAAACATTTATTTTTAACTTGTAAATAGCCTGATTATTAACAACAGCTAGATTGTTGACTTCTTGAAACATTTGACTTACCTAAGTTAGTATTAGTATCCGTAGGATTGACTGGTGAGATGTTACGAGGACTAATAGCAGGACTAGATAAAGAACTAGAAACGCTACTTAGCGAAGAATAAGCTGCAAATAAAGTCATTACATAAAAATTAAATCAATTTCGATGTATCTTATATAGAGCATTTAATACGAAAATAATATCAAGAAAAATCTACAATATTAATTATATTAAAGTACACTATACTTCCACTAGTTTATTTTTATGTAGTAAAGTATTTTCAGATTTAAGGTAAAACTTTATTGAAGCATATTTTTATATGTATACTTCGGTAATTTTTTCTTTCACTTCAGCTTTCAGAAAATAATATTATACATATGCATTAAAAATTTTTTATCGTTTACAAAAGTTTTTATACTTCTGTTATGAAAAAAACGTAATAATAAAAAAGTTAAATAACAAAAGTAGCATGTAAAATTTCGAGTGTAAAATAAACTCACCACTGCCACCATCTTTGCTATCCATTAACGAATTGGCGTTCAGACCGTGGATACCGGAAAAGTTGGTCGGTACATTGTTATGATGAAATGCTCCAATACCGGGAGGACCGGGAGGCATCACGTGGTTCGATAATCCATGGGGTCCGTGAGAAGTTCCCATTATATTGTTGTGTAGCATGTGTTGTGTCGTCAGCAGATGATTTATGTGAGAGTAAGGATACGGACACAGTGACGAAACATAATGATGAGTAAGGCCCCAATGTGGCGACAGACCCAGAGAATTCGGTGAGTGCGAAATCGGCGATACGCAATACGACGAATTTTGCGTGTTTACATTTAATATGCTCGAGAAATTTTCCTGTACGCCGCTAATCAAGTTGTTGTTGGAGCCTATAAATATTAAAGAATTTACATTAATATTAAAGAATAAAATAGTAATAAAAACATATATAAATACAATAAAAGAATAAACGTAAAGTGGAGTTGATTATTTCGTGTTTTCTAAAATTCTTCTTTAATTAGTGTTCAGCTCATTCAAGACATGAGTAAAATTTAGTGTCATATAATATCGCTACATTATAAAAAATTGTAGTAAAATTTATCAAACTATTTTGAACATCGTGTAGTTCTATGTATAAGAGCGACGGATTTATAATTGACAGGTCGCGAATTCAAACCCCATATCCTATATTTATGAAAAATTTCGTAATCTGTGCTGACTTACAGTCAGTAGGAGTTACAAAAGAATTCTTTGTAGATGACTCTTTGATTAGGTTTAGATACTCAGTCAGGGATTGATATGTTCCACTCGTTTCCCTTATTACTACTACTATTACTGTCAAAAAATTTACTTGTGAAAAATTTATTTATTGAAAATCATAAAAAAGCTATACCACTGCTCGACATTTGATTACTACTGTGTGATGATATCGTATTTCTTTCTGATTGATTTAACGAACAACACTTACTATCGTTATTGGAACTGCTCTGGAAAATATTGCCAGCATTCGGAATGTGATAAGTAACCGGTATTTCAGCGGTTACTATGGGCTCGTCCAGTCCCAGCAATTGTTTCCGCGCCTGGTAAATATTACTGGCCTTTCTCTCGATTCCCTTGATAATGACAGAGAGTGTACTCTGTTTCGGCTTATGACGTACGTTGATAAACACGTCCAAAGACTGCATTAGCTGGGAGATCTTTTCCGCATCCACTGAAGCAGTCATAGAATCTTCTGGCAGATCGAACATAAGTACCAGTGGCAACGAGCCCTAAACACGCAATTATCGGCATGATTACATACAAGTATCATAATTACATACTGTGTCAGTATTAAAAAATATTTACAGAAAACTGAATTGTAGAAAGAGAACACAAGTAGAAATAGTTTGTAATCAAATATACACAAATATATATTTTAAGGCTTTTAAGTTCTGATTATTTGACCTATTGCGAGTTATAAAACAGTTAAAAATTACTGAAATTGGGAGAAAACTGTAAAAATTAGAAGAATATTGTAAAAAGAAATTTTAAGTATAGAGAAGGAATAACTCTAAAAAAATTAAAATGTTTATAGGAGAAAAAGAGAACTCGTTTAGAAGAAAAAGAGATTAAAATTGGAAATTAATTCTAGACTATATATGAACGAATGTATAAACATACTTACTACTAATTGTTGTCTAGCCAAATATACATTATGTATATCGCCAGTAATAGTAACATTGCTTTTCTTGAGGCTAGGTATATTCGGATCGCCGGCATCAGGAAACATAATCTGCGTGGCAGTACGTTGCATAATCATCTTCAAATTGCTACTCTGTTTCCCTAAGACGATGCTATGGTGTTGAGGTGAGATCTCCATCGACATTTGTACTTGGATTTGACTCTACAAAAAGAAACAGAAAAACTTAGTGATTTATTTTCTGAATAAGGAATAGGAATTTGCGAAAAATATAACAAAAGTACTAGTAACTTTTTCCACATCGACTTTTCGGTAAAAATTAAGAAAGTAAGAAATTTATATATATTTTGGATATTTTTAATTATCCAAATATATTATAAATATTATAAAAAAACATTTAGAAAGAATTAACTGCAGTGTACGAACAAAACTATTTTTATAAGAAGTTAAAATAATTCGAGATTTAATTTTCCCAATTTTAAGAATAATTATTCAATCTCTTTCTTGAAAGGACAAGGTCGTTTGTCAATTATTTTTGCTACTCACAGCTAGATTTTTGCACATATGACGAATCAGTAATTGTGTCGCTTCTTTGACTTGAGAAACTTCCCACTCGCATCCTTTGACAACTACTAGGGTAGCGTGCAGCTTCGGTCTTGTACGAAACATCACCTGAACATTGAACTTATCTTGTATCTTCACCACGTACGGCGAAGTGCAGTCTGGCATGCTCTGCGAAGCGCCCATTATAGGCAGCTCAAAGGAAAAGATCAGTGGTGTCAGGTTCTAAAAAAAGATAAGAACGACGATAAGTCGACATTTCTCTCGAATGTTTTGTCTTGAGATGAGTATTCAACTGAGCGAATCAACAACGAATGACTTATGAATCTAAATTTTTACTAGAAAATGTAAAAATTCAAATGAGACATTTATCACATGTGTAAACAGAATATTCATTAGCACTCGATGTTCGTTCATTGTGTGTTCGTTCATGACCCACTTTTATATAGGATCTCCCAAAAATCTCCCACTACTTTTTTACTTTTGGGCAGAAATTTTTATTTTATCGTACAACACATAATAATATTTTAGATAACATTACATTCTTGGTATTCAAGCCTGAAATAGAAATTCTCAATTAACGCGGCGTTCGATTAATTGAGAAATAAGATTTTGACTTCTCTCGAAATGTAATGACATCTTGCATCTGTAGCATACAATTTTCGATCATACCGAAATATATATAAATGGATATCTGACGTAATGTTGTTTTCACAAGCTCAATTTCTAGTGTTCGGTAAAGTGATCACCGAGCGTTAAAGTGGTACATCTTTGAGATATCCTTAACGCACGTCTTGCGAGAAATCTTACCCTAACACGAGCGCGAGCGCGTTCAACGCTCTCCATCTCGCCAGCAATGGAGACTTGATTGCTCTTATCTTGGTGATTACTGCGATTGCTGTCTGGGAAATGGATGTGGCAACCAGTTTCCTCCATCACTCGTTTAATCGTCAGACCACCTTTGCCGATGATATGCGAATGATCGGTGTAACTAACATCCAGCTTCATGGTTACTCTGTTACTTTGCTGAAAATTGAATTTCGAAATTGACTCACTGTCAGATTGATCTTTTTTTTTGCAACTCTGTATATCTTTATCGCTAATTAGTTTCGATTATTTTAATCAACTTGCAAATATTCTTGATTTTATTTCCTTCAGGAAATTAGATATTTCCTGTTTGTATAAATTCTTTGAAGTGAAATCTCATTTTAAGAAGTAAAAATTGAGCCAGTCTTGAAACAGAGTGACTCAATTTTTAATCTTAAAGAACGAGATTATATTTTTCAGAATGAGAATTTACTTTAAAAGTTTTAGAGAGATAGTAGATAAACGCAATCTATATCATACTCAAACAAATTAATGTGCTATTAATAAAATTAATAAAATAATCTTAAAAAATAGAACTTGTATTAAAAGTCTTTAATTAAATGTATATTTACCAAAAATAAAAGCTAACTTTGTATTGAAAAAAATTTAATTCTTGATCTGATATTAGCAATTGAAATATTAAAACGACATTAATGATAATGATATCTGTCGAAGTTATCTAAAGGTAATTCAAATAAGATTCGCTTAGATAAAAACTGAAAGTGCTATCCTAATCGTATTATTAATAATACTATTACACTAATAAGAATTAATGGGAGACCAGAGAGATACGTTTCTGCTAACATAATAAGAGATACTTAAATAAAATCTGTATGTGTATAAAACAGTAATCCTGTATCATTATATCAATCGGCTACCGAGAGAAAGTGCGATAGTATGATATTTATCTCCTACGATATTTATTTTATTCAGCACATTTATTCATCCGGCATGTTTACTCTTGCATTACATTCTGCGCGAATGTAATCTCTTCAGCAATTTACATTCGTTACACTTTGTATTTCTACTATATAACTTAAAGATCGCTGATTTTACGTGCGTGAGCTTCTCGGACCATATCGCCGATCCGCCGAGGACTCGTGCGCTCAACTTTAGATATCGTGTGGCTGAACATTACATAAAGTCACGCGATAACGTCGCGCGATCCGCCCGTGCGACTTTAGGAACTCCTTCCTGTATAACGAGTCATCGTCGTTGTACCGCTTCGCTCGCAACGAGGCCGAGCGTCTCGAAATGTTCACTTCGTAATAGTAAAATCGTGATAATTGCGAACGCAAAGAGATATTTGTAAGAGTTAAATATTAAACAAACACTCTTCGCGATAAAAAAAAAAAAATAATAAGACGGTGCTAACAAATCCAAAATCGAAAATTTGCAATTCTTATATTTCATTATTTTATCAGACAAACTTCGGCTGTGATTTATGCATCAGGTCTTATACGAATATAAGAATATTTCATAAGCTTATTTAAAAATTTCCGAACGTATGTAATAATTAATCTTATTTATTAATCACATTAAAGTGATGTCGAAATGGCGGAAGACAGAACCATAATAGTTCTTCGCCTAAACCATCTTTCTCGGTTAGTTTAAACATTCATCACGTTTCGAAAACGTAACCAGACAGATGCGACTGCGATTTCGAAATTCAGGACGTCGACATCCTGACGTCGGCGCGAAAAGATATTGAATATCTACGCACGTGGCAGACTGAGCTCTATAAATATCTTTGCGCTATTTACGCGCCATTCCGGTAGCCCGTAATTAGCGCTATATATACAAATGTTGCTGTCGTGCTACTTTTGCATGCCTGACGCAAAACATGACATCTATTTTAAAGTGTCCATGCACTTGCCGCGATTGCGATTGCGTGAGAGTAGATCACGTAAATTGTAAGGAAGAGGAAGAGAGGGACGGCGGATTTTCATGCCCGAGAAAACCAAGCGCAGAATTTCATCCACGTTTCTCTCGGCGAAGGTATATACGTGTTCCTTTCACACGTCCTTCTTCACCTCGTTTCTGTCGCCGTATATTCGCGCACTGTCTCTTGAACGCACGCATGTAGGAATGTACACTCGACAAAGTAACAGGAATCGATCGGTACGCCCGGTATGGCTGGCATAAAACGACAAGTCCGGCTCGCCTATCGTCTCGCGATTTAACGGTAACGGGATCAAAGCTAACGACATTTCACTGCGTCTCGTTATAGCTTTTTAAAGTTAAGGGATGTTGTACGATATGAGAACATGAACACGAAAGATTTAGCGTCAATCATCTAAATCGCTCTTCTAAGAACTTCAGAAAATAAATTTCAAAATCACGAAGATGAAGTTTAATTAAAATTTGACCTAGTTTTCAAATAACAATATAAACTCTCTAAATCTGAATCAATAGATAGTCATTAATTACCCAGTGACATACTTGACACTGATAATCAGTGAAGTTCAGTTAAAAAAGGAAGAATATTTTAGCATTAATAATTAAAATACTGATATTTGCACATTAATTTCAATCTTCCAATACTATATTCATTGAATTTAAGCACTAAAACAAGATTAGTTAACATCATAAAAATTAGCTTAGGAATCTCTCATTTAATTCACTTGATCATCAGTGGCATACTTGGCACTGATATCAGTGATTATCCATTGATTCAGATATAGAGAGAATCAAATTTTCAAGACAATCTCAAATTAAATTTAATTTTCTGTTTCCTCGAATTTTTGAAAGCAAGTGCTAATCATTTAATTGATTAAAGCGTTCATATTCAAAATATTCTCACGTCGTTTTGCATTGAATATTTTTTACCTTCTCTCACTATCTCTTTCTTTCTACAAAGCAATTCGGCTGCTCGCCTAAACATAATTCGCTTTCTCGCCTGGGAATTCGTGATCACGACAACGTATAAATAGAATATGTTCTTTCCGCGTGGTCTTTCGCCTCTTTTCTTTACCGCCTATTTCTCCCGACCTTTCTTACTTACGACATGCGTCTGGTAATTAAGTTGAAACATGCACGGAGCCGGAGAAAAAAGGCATCGCATAAACTGAAAGAGACACGGTCTGAAAGTTTAATAACCCAATAACTAAAAGAATCATCGAAAGAAACTGATAATATCACTGATTCTTGTTCTTGTAATCATATAAATAAATTTAAATATTTATTCATTATTTATAGTACACTCTAAATCTGTAGCAATGAAATTTCAATACAGGCATTAGTGGCAATTACGCCAATGTTACTGCCAGTGAATTTTACTGCAAGATGAGAATGGAAAATCCATTCGATAATTGGAGTGAAGAATTTATTCCAAAAAGGAGTTAATTTGGTTAGAAACCAAATTAATTCCAAAATCAGATAACAAAGTCCACGGAGATAAATTTTGAACAGGAGCATACTATCAATCTATCAACCTATTAATCTTATTTTTAATTTTAAAAAAAATTTAACAAAAATTATATACATTAAATTTAATCTATCTAATGGTAAAATAATGGTTTAATAATATAATGATATACACGTATATAATTTTGACAAACGATAAACATGCACAAATGACATAACGGTGCGCTATGTCGCTAAATTCCCTTCTTTATGTAAGAGTAGATAGTAAGTAGTAACATTCAGCAGTAACATTCAATGCATCTTGCAATGCATTATCAACTAATGCTTAAATCACTTCGATTTAGATTAATTTCAAAGCAGTGAAAATCCATACTTAAAGCAATGACTTTGCTACTCACTTTTGTTAGCAGTAAAATTTTCATTGCTACAAATTTAGAGAACTATTTACATTTTTAGTTAAATTTTTGAAAATGTTTTTTTTTTTAAAAAAAATCATCTGTTTTTTAATCAGCTTGACCCACATATTGCTTTGACACTTATCCTTATATTCGTGAGTGCCTGTATAAATTATACAATATTTAATAAGATTAATAACATTTTCGATTTAATATAAATTCAATGCTTTTATTAATTTTTATCTGCCAATGACGTAACACTTGAGAAAAGATAAATGGTCGCTTTAACATGTCACACAATCGAATTCTTAATTACCTATGCCGGTTCACTGATAACTGATACTAAGCATACGTCCTTGCATTCGATCGAGTCATTCCTCATGCAACGTTGTTTCCTCTATTGCAAAACAACAGTTAATACGGCAACTACGGTAACACTATAGTAGGAAAAGACCTCTCGAATCGTCCGATAATTGCAGTTTAAATATTCGATAAATTCCCGTTACACACTGACATACTTCTTCGTGGGAATTTTACTCGTCGACAAAACGATTGTCCCCTCTCCTCCTCTCAAAAAAGAACATTACTTGCATTCCCGATTATTGATATAGCCAATTTTGTACAAATAATAATTGGGCAAATCCAAAATGCAAAAACTATTATACAAAAATTAAAAAAAAACTTAAAAAAAAAGAACTCTTGAATTCCTTAGTTACGAATTGAACATTTTAAACTGTGTCAAAACCTTAAAAAGTATGTTAAACCGTATAAAATCAAAAGAGAAAAGTGAATAAAGTAAAAGAAGTTAAAGCTAAAAATTTCTACTTTATACTTTGACTAATTTAAATTTACTAATTTTTTTTATTTACTATTATATTATTTTTTATGAAACTCATTTTGCAAATTTTTCTATTATATTTAATATTTTATTTTTATTTAAATTTAAAATAAATATAAAAGAGGAGAAAGCGTTGCATTTTTTCATGTAATGATTTGTAATATAGGATGTAATTTTTTGTATTAATACGATAATACAAGTGCTCTTTAAAACCTTAAAAACTTTTATATTTACTATTTCAATTTTATTTCATTCAATGACTTATTTTTTAATTTAATTGATTTTGCATCAACTTTTCCGTTTCAAAATTAGCTAAATCTGTTTTCAGTTCCAAAAGCAGTCAAATACATTGTATTTTAATAAACAGAAATTATATTTCTTATGTCATATTATATACATTTAATTAACTAAAACAATAAATTTTTTTTAATTGAAAAAAGATTTTTTGATAACTTAAGTGACCATAAAATTATTCAAATTTTTTTCTCCCCAAAAAACATTTTAAAGATAGACATTTTGGAGATAACTATTTTTGCAAATAGGCTACTTAATTTATCGTGTCTCTTTCAATTCTATTCACTTATAGACGTATTCTTAAATTCTAAATGGTTTCGCATCGTTTTCTATTCCTTACTGTAATCTCAACAACTAATTGTGAAACGATTAGCGAAGTAACTTGTAACGCCGTTACTTCTTTATCATTACTCTGTTATAATAACGATGTGGCAACGTTCAATTTTTTTGTGAACTGTAATAGTAACATCAGAGATCGAAAGTCACTCGATCGTTACTTGTAACAAAAAAAAGTGAAAAAGTCACTCGTCACGGGAAAAATTAATTCGACATTTATAACTCGTTATTTTTTTAGTTACAAGTAAAGTTACTCGTTGCAAATTGCCTTTTTCAGTAAGTAAACGCGTGATGATGCAAGTAACTTTTCAAAGTAAACTTTCCCAACCGTAGCGTAATTTCAACGTTTAGTTATCATTCTAGTTAAAAATTGCAACAATCAAATTATTATTATAAAAAGTAACGGAATAGTAACTCTTCCATTCACTGGAAACGATACCTTTGACATTAACTGATTGTGAATCTTATCTATGTAGATAGAAACGTATATATAAAATATGTATGACTTACCCGTGTGTCTAAAATTTCCATTATCTTCTCCTTTGCTGATCGTACATCATCTAGTCGTCCTGCGACTTTTATATGCGGATCTGCGAAAAGAAGGTAGAAAATCTAATTACGGTGACGATCACGTGGGATACGCGTGGGAGTATAAGGGAACGTAAACGGCGGCAACGAGTCGCGCCTTTATTATACTGAGCAATCAATTATAATTGACCTCGTTAATTACACGTTACGCGACTAAACTTCATACCGTGCATAACAAAATAAGCGATTAGTCCGAAATAATAGCTTCCGTTTTAACTGACAAATAAAAAACATAAAATAAACACAGAGAAAGTACATTTACATTTTCCTTCTTTAAAAATATTTTCTACATATGTCTTTCGGATTGACTACATATGTCACACAGTGTTTTCACATATATTTTTTTCAGATTGACTACTATAGTATAAGTGCCTCAGGCAAAGTGGGTTAAGCTAAGACAAAGAATTTTCGTCGACATGCCATCGAGTTTGACCGACACCGAATATATGTCCACCGACATAAACAGTCATCGACTTTTGTGTATCGTCAGAAATGTTTGTTACGCGCGATTTGAAAACAAAATATCCATAAAACTGGGTGAAACTCGAGGTGAAACTGTTTCCTTATAAAGGTCGACGAACTCAGACGCGCTTCAGACATATGTAACCAAGGCGCCAAAAGCCTGCAGCGACGTATACAGTTATATCGGTTCAATGAAATTGGAGACACAAAACGGTGGTGTATGTTGAATACATACTATCGGTTAATCTTGACGTCCATGAACGTTATTGGCAAAGAGTTCGTCGATGATTTTAATGCGAAAGAAATCACGCGCAGGGCCTCGAAGATAGAAAGACACCGCTGGCGACTGCAGAAAATCCGATACCACACACATACAATCGATAGCTATTTTGAAGTCAGTCTTAGTATTCGCAACGTTTGCTTTTTCCTGAACGCGAGGCCTTCGACTGTATAACGTGTTCCAAAGTCGAGTGCGACGCGTCATTGACGCTGTATAATGATCGCACGTGCGCGTTTCGCTTATTAATTCGATCCTTGTCACGCATGGATGAGACTCGATAGTTCATCTATTACCGATTATCAAAAATTAGAAATCAATCATTAAATATAAATAGATATACGCGCGAAATGGAAAATCATCGATCGATACGTTCAAAAATGCGTGTAAAATGTGAGTTTTAATAGAGAGAATCGACGTTTTTTCGAAAATTTCGCTAATAATCTAGTTATATAATTTGTCTTACTTTTATTTTTCTTCTTTAAACATAACAAAATTCTAGCGCATAACTGTATAATGAGATTTTAATTTTGTATTACTCTCAAGTGGATTTGGTTTAACAGAGAAATTAGATTGAATATCCGATTATTAAAATATGATTTTAGTGATATTTTTCCATACAGTAGAATTGAGAATTATTTTGAGATTTTGGCAATAATCGAATTCTATTCCCGAACGAAGAATCCTCTGCGCAGAAAAAGAAAAACAGTTTTCGGAATTTCGCAATCAAAACAACGATACTATATCGCATAATTGTGAAGCAGCTTCTTATCTCCTTCTTCTTATCTCTCCTTAATTATGTAAGAGATATCATGGAAAATAACGCAATACTTGAGTAATGTGCTTTTGAAAATCGGAATCCGATTAAATTCACGACTATAAGCACTTAGCTGATATCTAGAAACAGCGTTATAATGCGATCATCTATCGGTCCTCGCGACACAATCCGTGATTATTTTTAGAATCGACGCAACGGTAGCACGCTGACTCTTCGAGTGCAAGACTTTGAGGCCTGACCTGACCTCTTTAGCGCCGAGCATAGAAAGTAGATGAATCCTGTTTGCACAAAGCGATAAGGAGTGTCGGCTGCCGTTGCGGTAACAAGAGAGGGGCAGTATCGGAGGCTCGACTGATTATCTGAATGATACAAGGTGTTCCTTAATATATGATGTGTACACTGCTATGTTTCACGATAAATTCACGTATAATGCATACAAACAATGATAACAATGATATACTTACGAGGCGTAAAAGCCATGATAACTGTCATACTTAAAATATTTTCGTGTCTGGATATATTGAAATTTAATAATCAAATTATTTTTCAAATTATTTTTAATTATTAAATAACTTTTTAACGAATATTTATAATATTTAGTAAAGATATTTATAATATTTAATAAAAGATAATTTTAAAAGTTGTCCTTTTATGCTATTGCTTTATATATTTCTATTCGTCTATTGAATTCTCACGGCTAATCTATGCTCTGTAAAATTGTAACGAATTTAAGCAAAACTTTCCCTCGATTTCACGATAATCTTATAAATTTTCTCGATTTAGATCAAAAATAAAACCAGTTAAATAATTTGATGAAGCAGCAACATTACAAAGTCACGCGATAGTTGGTTTTTAAATTTTGTTGTTTATTTCACACGCATCGTTCAATACAAATTGACTAAATATAACTATGATGTGACGGGCAAACGGAAAACTGGCAATTTATTGAGAAATAATCACAGCTCTAATTATACAATTAATCCAACCTTGTTATCTCTTCACCTATTTTATTCTTCAATTTAAACTTTTCGATATAAAATTCATTTTGTAAACCAGATGTAAAAACTTATTATATGATTTAATTTAATAATACAATAATAAATTTAATTTTTGTTTAAATTCAATTTATTAAATTGAATTAATCAAATAAAAGAGATGTATGTCTTTCAGTTTTACTGATACATTGGATAACTTTACTGTATTTCTAGAAGATTACCATCCAATCCAGGCACAAATATCATGCTAAGTAATAGTCATTATAATTCACAACTCTACACCATCATATAGTTATAAATGTCTACAAGAGAAAAAAGTTACATGTAGTCTTATCACTCAAAGAGTAGCGTGGCTTACGTGACTCGCGACACATCGACATCTTCACGCAGCGAAGAATTAGAACGGCTGCGTGATACTGATTGACGCTTAATTCGATCACAGACAATTATCCGGTTGGTTAGGTTGAACTAGAATCTCGCTGATCTCGCTGCGCAAAATTCACGACAGCTTCGAGAGCGGGTCAAATCACAAGGTGATATCCTATCACGACGGGGGAGATAACTCGATAATATCTATTAACCCTGAAGAGTGCATGATGTGAGTCAATTTAACTCATTCGTTGCCTCGAATGCAAATTTCGAGTCTTTTACGTCTATACTAGAGTACTTATTGCCAATTGTGATTTGTTATAAACTGCGAAATCACATATTGAAATATATACGGAATGACAAGTTCATAGACTTTTTACTCAAATTTACTAAAATTTTTCCAATTAGAGATTACTGGATCAATTTGTGGAATTATTCATAAATATAATTTGATTGAATTTTTTTTTATATTATAGTCATATTAATCCGATTACGTTAGTCAAAATTTTATTTATGATAAAATTCACTTAAAAAGATGACAATTTAGTGAATGAAATACTTGAAAAAGAAATCTTTTTTATATATCGCACTTGCTTCATAAAAATGAAGCATTTTTCATCTAATTTATTTGGAAGATATAAATATATACCGTATATTATAATGTAATTAATGTAATACTATATTTTTAAATTGTTATTTAAGTTAGTTGGAATCTTCACATATAATAGCAATCATTTTAGAACATTCTATATAGCTTTAAAAAAGTATGTACTCAAGTATGACACATCTGAACATACATACATGAAATAGATATATCAAACAGATCCAAGTAATATTCCACAAGCAAATTTCTATGGAATTTAAACTCTCGCGACAGATTCTTGCGTTATCATTTGGCCGTCATCGACGTTTCCGCGATTACATAAAAGAAATTATTATAATGAAACTTGTGAATAACCCGTATCATGCATCTGCATCACACTATGTGAGCACTTTTGTTTTTATGGACTTAAGTATACGTGTAAGATAACTCATACATTCTAATGATAATTTAAAGTCATAACGAGCCTCGGAATACAAGTTTATTTATATCCGATTACATAGACTATCATACGATTGGATTTGTAAAATAAAGAAAAAGAAAGCGACAGAGTGAAAGAGATAAAGAGAGAAAATATATATGCAGCAGCTGTTTAGGTCACGAGGAAGGAATGAATCACCGAAAAATTTCCACAAGGTCCGATCGCATAAAACGACGACACCGTTTGAAGCGGACGAGAGAATTCTCTGGATCGATTCACATATCACAATTTATGTATCGAGAAATTAATGACGAATAGACGATGAATTAATTTTACAATCGATGTGAAGAATAATATGAATGAGTAATTAATTATGGCAAATCTAGAAACTTCGAATTTTTATATTTCCGCCCTTTCGATCTTTTTGAAATTTTTATTGTGATATCTTTTGATTCCCAATTATTTTTAGCGACTCGTTAAAAATTCATCGATTATCAAATTAATATTTCATAGTTGAGAGATAATATTGTATTATAAAAAAATTACTGTTCTTTATTTAATTATGTTCATTATTACTATGTTACAACACACACACACACACATACATTAATTATTGTTATTACTTATGTTCACTCGCTTATATCTATTAGAATTTCACAAAAAATATGAATTGAAATTTTTATTAAAATTCGAAAATATTAAATTTATAATTTCAATTAAATTGAAAATTTCTTTTAAAGTTTTCTCATAAGTTGCGGTGTTGTATGGCTCGAATTAATCTCGAGTTTCGCGAGGTATGCAAATTTTTTTCTACAGCCAGTGATGAAACTTTAAATAATGATCATAAAGCCACGTGTGTAAAACGTCAGCTGACGAAGAGACATGACCGATCACTCGATTGACGCAATCCACGAACAACGCGTATTCGCACGACTACGCACGAGTCCAAATGCGAAGAACGTACGAAGAATCACGAAGGATGATTTTTGCGTGTTTTTCCTACGAGTATAATATTCCAAGGACGTACGATACACCGAATCTGAATTCCACATCATCCTCGAACTATCGATAGCTTCCGCTTGCACGCTTATTTCGTATTATTCTCTCGTTTGTCACGATAAATATACAGCAGTTATTTCCGAATTTGTGAAATACTTATATTAGGTGGATTTTGAATAATCGATAAAATAATCGATGAGATAAGAGATTTACATATTACTCCTTCTCTTTCGCGCGTTATTAATAATTTTAGAAGTAATTATTTTTAATTAGTAAATACAATTCACTTGGAATGTGTGTGAACGTTAAGATTAAATTTCTTAAGATTAAATAAAAAAGAAGACATCATCAGTCTAATCGTACTTTGTACCTTTGCACTCGTTAATGGATTTTGTCGGTGTCAGACAACGGTGACAATATTACGTGTCCGAATAGTTAAAATGAATCAGTTATTTTAGAAAGAGAGTTGCTCTCAAATTTCCATTTGTCAGAAAAGTAAACATTCATATATATTGTATTAATGAACCCTAAAAATATTCCGCCATGTCAGAGTCTATTGTGTAACCATCCCAATAGCTCAAATAACGTCTTTCTTACACAAATATATAAAGCAAGATTTATTTCGGTTATTGATTTAATACCTAAAATTTCAGATATTCCTATGGAGTAGTTTCTAATTTAATTCATAATATTTGTACAGTACGAGAGTACAATTTTCTATTATCTATTGTTATTGACATGTTCACAAAATCTTTTCTACAAAATTTTTTCTAAAATACAATCTGTAACAAATTGCTTTTAAAATAGATTCAATCGATCGATTGCTTACCTTTCTTTGACTTTGCGCCGATTTTCAGTCTTGATGGCCATGTAACAATGGTGTTTGTTCTCTCCATAACCTGGAACAATACAAAATCGCTATTGTTATGCACCGTATAGAGAATAATTCATTCGGAAAATAATTCATTTTACATAGATATTTTTCATTCATAATTTAATAATAGAAACACAATGCACTACAAAGTATCCCAAAGAGATTTCGAAATATTTTCCATCTTTGTTCTTTTTTTGCAACTTTAGGCAATTACTAAACTTGAACATAAACTTCCAGAAGTAAATTATTTGTTAATTATATAACGAGCGATATATCTTTAATATTTTTTTAAAATTACAGATTCATTTTCTGTATAACATTTGTTCGATGATTCGACTCATTGTTTAAAAACTTCTTATCAATTTTTCAGATTATCTCGCTTTCTACGTAACCTTCACGAATATTTAATCTCCTCGACACGTAGCTTTTACTTATCAAAGTTTGCTTATCATTACATTGACTGTTATTCACTTTCTGGAACACAATCCTTATCATTCCGAGATTTTATCAATTTCCTAGTTGTCGTATTTTTTATATGATTTTTCGAATATTTAATTTTTTACACACCTGCTCCCAATTTTGGATAAACATGTCTACCTTTGACTATGCGTTTATCATGAAGAAATCATAAATATAATTTGCATTATAAAATATAAAAAAATCATTAGTATGTTTTTTAATCTATTATTATAATTAATTTATTCTTTAATCGATGGTATTAAATTGCAGTGAACATTTAGAATTTATAAAAAATCTAAATGGATTTATTAATTAACTTTTACATAATTAAGATTACGAAATAATTCTTTTTTCTTAATGTTAAGAAATCTTTTCAACTACAATCTCTCATCTGCATAATATTTAATTATTATTCTCATTATTAGAATTTTAAAAAGATTACAATAATAATGATCCAATTTTAGTTGAAAAGAAATTTATTCTAAAATTATTGAAGATTTTATATAATATATGAAAGAACATCACAAGTAAAAATATTTTTTTGCATGCAATTTCTATTTTGAATTCGAATCTTCACCTCTCCGAGTTATTAACTGTCTGCATGTAATTTCTAAGTTTAGACAAAAGATAACTATTTTTAGATACAGTCTTCCTCACGTAACTTCTAGCTTCGAAGAGAAACTTGACTGTCTTAACTATGAATTAAATTAAATAAAACTCAGAATAATTTTATCATTTGTTCTTCAAAACTTAATCATTAAACTGGAATAATTGAAATCTAATGTGTGTATTATTAACTAGAATTTAATATTAATTCTCTAGATCATAAATATTCCAATCACAACTATCGTTAAATGTAATTATTTTTCCGAAAGAATATTACATGCAATCTTCATATGAAAGAGAAAACTTAAAATTGAGCGAACACAATGTGAGCTACTAAAAATTCTAATTCGGAATTACGACATTTATCATTACCACGGTCATTTTTTCGTTGAATATTAGTCTCTCAATTGTCGATGTTCAGCTGCGAAAAGGTCTTCGATCCTCGCAGTCAAAACGAAAAGAAAGACAATAAAAAGTAATAGTCAAAGAGTAAATTTCTACAAGACGAGAACGCGTTTCACAGTTATCACTTATTAAAAGCTCTATGCAATACAGAGCGACCTCGAGAGTGGGAGGTGAATGGATCACGATAACTTTCACGATAACGATAACGGGTCACTTGGCTGAATTCTTATAGTCACTGAAGCGCTAATTGCACTGCGGATGAATCGAGTCGCCAGATTTACTTTCACTCCAGCCACTGCTGATCGCAGTAAAACATCCCGGAAGATCATGCGGTCGCTAATTAACTGATCTTTCCACCTCGCGACGTAAGTAATTGTCTCCGTGAGTTTGTCGACCTCACGCTCGACCTCGTCAAAGATCCGGCGATCTCCGACAACGCGAGAATTCGAACTGCCTTGTAACTACTTTACGTCGAAGACCATCGATCGATCGATCGTGATTCCTAGCTCCGATTACATTTATCAGGTGGCACTCTACTAACTCTACTTCATTTCGTTGTGCGATATACGTGTGGATCACTTAAAAAATACTACGGTTTTAATTGTTTTTCAAATTTTCCCCTTTCGAACTTGTTTACAACCAGGTTCCACCCGCAAAGCACATAGAGTTTCGAGCCAGGATTCTTTTTTTACGGCAAAATACTTGTCGTCGAATCATAAGATCACCGCGGGATCACTGGCACGAAAGGAAACTGACTAACTGACTAACGCGAGATAATATAACGGGTCGGTCCGGTCGAATCACCTCCCACTACGTTCTCCAACTCCCGCCACTAGTCGCGACTTCACTTCACTGCGCACCATGTTGGCCTCTCGTCATCGCGACCCTGCCTCCGCGAATCCCACTTCCTCACCTGGAAGCTTTGCGAGCCTCCGCTTGCTTTACAAAGACAAATTAAGACTAATTGTAAGACGGTTAAAGAATATACAGTTCCGGTCTGATAGGCATTTCAAATCTTCCTATTGTTACGATTTTTTTTTTTTTTTTCCCCGAAAAGACTGAGGATCGCTTAAAATAGAAGAATTAAATATTCAAGAATATTCAAGAAGAATCTCGAATATTTTTAAGCGATGTAGCTTCGATGAGTTTCAAGTATTCTCACGTACTCAAAAATTATAAACAAGAATCTACACGATTTTTAGGAAATTCGATTTTTTTTTTAAACTTATCAATATGAATATTGCAACTTTTTTATTTGACATAATACAAATTTATATGATCGAATTCTAAACACATTTTTTCGACTATCAAATAAAATCTCCCGGTTAATCTAGAATAACATATGTTATAGTAGATCATATAGTATGATCATTTTATTCTGTCAAGACACACGTGTGACGTGCGCGTTTTAATGATACGCGACAACCTTTAAACTTTCATGTAATAATAATGTGGACCTGCGCGCGTCCGAAGTGCTTGTATATTTTTTGTTTCTTAAATTATCCTAAATTATTAGATATTAAATATTAAAATTTAAATATCTAACTTACCAGAAACATGTCTGCGAAATGAAAAATCGTCTCTTTCTTTGGAAAAATCTAGATCACAACAGATATGGTCGGAACGTCCAATTTTTCCTCGAATTCTCTTCTCACTCACAGTATAAGTTATTCGAAGATAATGTTGTAATACAAACAGACACTGTAGATACTATATCAGTACAAATATCCGCAATTACCGGCTTATATATTAGCCTATCTATCGTTGCGAAAAAAGGTCAACACTTTTAATTACAACACAGTTAGCATAGCACATTTCCGTTATAATTGCGAAGACATAAAATGCCCTGACTTATAACTATAATCAAACTATAATTTGCATTACGTACTTTCTGTACAACGAGTACGGAAAAAACTAGAAGCTACTCCGATCTGCTACTCTAACAACGAGCTACCTGTCTTGACTAGGACACTTGCAATACTGAACTGAGCATTACTATGTAGGTTGGTCAAAAGGCTAGACGTAGGTAGTTCGTTTTTCGGGGGTTGCATTGTGTGGAGGTTCTGAAAGGCGTTTCTCTAGAAGCCGAAAGGAAGCTGATTGGATGGCAATTTTTGCTGAGCAACTAACTGGTCATTGATTCAAAATTTTGTATAGGGGGAGGAGGGGGAGCTTTTTAAAAAATTTTTATCTAGAAAATAAATATTAATTACTTAATTATTTGTCATATGTAATAACGTTCTATTCTAATGTATCTAAACAAAAAAGCTTCACAAAAATAATCGTATTTATGAATCTTAGAAATTCTAAAATTCTTGAATTGTATGAATATTTTTTATACGTCTAAATAATACAATTTTTTATTTTTCATTATTATTAATATACTTACATTTTTTTTAATTATTAAATTATTTTATTGAGATGATTATTAAATAATTTGTTAATTAATTGTTAATTATTTCTTTTTATATTATTTTCTAAAAATAAGTTTTTTTTTAATTAAAAAAAGATATCTCCCGTGTACCTTTCGCACTCACTGTAAGTATATGTATATAAAACACAACCACTCTTTCACATTATCGTATTTACATGCGATATAAAGCAGTTTTTGCTGCAATGTTTATAGCACGATAGTGATTGTAACAACAATTGCAATTACAATGCAGCGGTAATAGCTGCAACAAAGTTGTACATAGATATCTCAGCACTCAACTTTGAATATTTGACATCTACAACTCCATAAACTTTTGCACACTATCATAAATTCTTAAAAATCCTACCTCTATAAATCAAAGGAACTTAGGAGATAAGATAAACTTTCGCTTGTTGAAACTCATAAAAACGATGAACAGTGATTTTCTGAATATAAAGCTTACTTCTTTTTCAAGTTTAACATTTTCTTGTAACAAATATTTTAAGAAATGTGAAACCAAAATTTCTTTTTTTTTTTTATTTATAGTAACAAATTTTTTTTCATCTTTGTTTATTTTGTTACAAATTTTTTTATCAAGGTTTGTATATTTAAATATGCTCCAACATGCTCCTATTATAACACTCACTTCAATGCGCTTGTTAGAATGAGTAAATAGTATTGCTGTAAAAAATAAAATATTAAATGTTAATTTTAATTTGCGTGCTCAGAAAGTCCACTATATGTCTTTAAATTAAAATTAACATTTTACTTTTTACAGTGTAGAAACATGTTAAAATACGTTGAAACATGCGATGTGAACAATAAATCTTAAGCTATTATCAAAACAATTGACAATTTTTCCTTTGACCATTAAATGACCTTTTCTTTGACTATTAGAAAGCGAAAGAATCGATTTTTGAAAATTTACAACTTTTTCCTTAGTAAGATTGATTATAATTCGTTGTATTCTTTGCTTTAAATTATGGTATCGTTTCTAGACAATTACAGCACTTCTTTGTCTTATTAAGGTTAGCAATTCATTTTTAGTAAATCTTCAAAGAAACTTATACACTATTGTGAAAAAACTATTGTGAAAAAACTGTCATTAATTTGATGATGGCTTATTGATAACACTGGTTGATAAAAATTCATTCTTTTGGTCTTAAAGTAAATAAAATCTACTAAAAACAACTTTATTTAAGGTCAAAATGGTATCGACTAATGTAATTAAAAATTAATTGCAATAAAATAAATACAAACAGAAAATAAACAAGAAAAAAGATGTTCTAAGAAAAGAAAGAGAAATTTGTTTCACATTTTGATTTCTTAAAAACATTTGTTGCAGGAGGATTTCTCTCAGAAAAAGATTTGGCAAGTTTTCTGAAGAAAGAAATTCAGTGTTCCTAAATTTACTCAAATAATGGTAAAAATGCATTAATCTAAAGTGTATATTTATACCATCTATGTATTAGAAAAATGTCGATTGATTCTGGAATATTGTAATAACGGAGATTGTAAGAGCATAAAACACATATATTAATATTTACGCTTTAAACAAATTATGTACATGTGAAAGTTGTGTTCATAACATTATGTTTTTATTAAATAGATTATTTATTATAGATTATTTATTTTATTTTGTATTAGTTTTATTGTCACAAACAAAAATTTTAAAAATAATAACAAAAATCTAAATTTTTTTATATAAATATTTTAAATACTAAAAATGACTTATGCATGTTTCATTGAGATTCACCAATTAATTTATAACAAATGAATATTTTTATTTACTGAACAATTAATGTCTGTATCTCAATGTAACTTTACATAAATATTTTCGAATTCATAAAGTATTTATATAAAAAAATTGAGACTTTTATCATTATTTCATAATACATTTTCATATATTTCTATTATTAGAGTACAATTTTAAAAAATATTACTTTTTATTAAAATAACTTTTGATCCAGATAATCAATTGTCTCTAATTTTTTTACTTGTAAATGCAATTTAGAATAATCTGTAATTTTTTCAAGTAATTCTTAACATTGTTTTTTCCTTACAACCTCCTTCACTTTCTTCTTTTTCTGAGATTTATTATTCTGTCACGTAATCCGATTTCAAAATTTTTTTATATTTATTATTAATTTCTGAATGAATCAAAAGGTATCCTTATAATATATTATAATTTATAACTCAGAAAGATTTTCTAGGACAGACGGCGCAGCATTTCAAAAGCGCATTCTCAATTTTTATTTTTACGAGAGAAGAAAACCTTTGCAAAATATAATAAAAACCTTTTCTCCAATTTCAGTTAATTTCTATGTCTTTCAATGACAAATATTTCTTTTAGTATAAATAGAAAGAATTTTCTATTTATAGAATTGTAAAAATTTTCTCTTCAGTTCTTAAAATGAACAGGTAAAAAAAGATTCGTGTATACCTGGTCAGTCATTAAAAGGTCTTGAAGTCTGTTACTTACATTTGTCACAATACATAGTGCATGTCATTCTTCATAAATCCTTTTATGTGGAAAGAACTTTTCCATTATATATTATTTGTTCCGGTATATATTGTCTTTATTATCTATACTTTCACTCACCATCTGTAGTCAATTTCAATAGAATATAAAAGCTACGAGTATTTTTTTTTGCGATTACACTCTTCAAATTAAATATCTAAAAAGCTAAATATTCTGAAATTACAAAAATAGCTGAATATTTTAAACATTAAATATTAAATTTAAAAGAACAAAATTAAAATTTGTTATAATATCTAGCTATGTGTTCAAAAAGGATGTAATATGCATAATTTACATATTATGAAGATTTCATGAAATTATAAAATATTTTAATCTCTCATTTTAATCTTTTTCTTTACTATCATTTTTTGTTTCGTTTATTAAAACCTTCACAAAAGGATAATATATATTACTTAATTTTAAATTTATATTAAAAAAATAATTCTGTTAAAAATGCGCGTATATTATTTATTTATTGCTGTTAAATCTACATTGTGTACGTTATATGAATGTTTTGATTTACAGAATAAAATAAGCAGAATAAATACAGCTAATGAAATTGTACGTATTTATATTCTTTCAATAAACTTGGCAAGATCGAAACAACTGTGTATCGAGCAACATACGAAGTTATCGTGAAGACATGCGGGTCTTTATCTTCAACATGCACGAGTTACTGATTATAGAAACCAGATAAATATGTGTGAGGGCCGACTCGATATGAAAATACTTTTAATCGCATGTATCGATTGCGCAACAAGTTGACAAAGAAAATTGCGAACGTTTGAAATATTGTGACATACTTAATAATTTTTCAATTTTTATTTTTAAACACATTAGTCATATTTTAACGAATGTTAATGACATAATTTTAGAGTGTAAACCACTTGACATTACTAATGCTTCAAAGTTTTTGACCAATCGGTAGAAAGAATTTTATTAATTGGCCAATCAAAAAAATGCTTCAAAGCATTCGTAATATCAAATGAACCGTACTTAATCTAATTTATTTCGTTTTGCAAATGCGGGAAAAATTTTGAAAAATTAAGCTAAAACTTTGCGGATTCGTCTTTTTCCATTTTTCATTTTTGATTCTGCAACATTTCCTATTGTATTAACCGATCGAAATTAAATAACAATACTTGAGAATATTACTTGATTTACATTCATAATGAACAATTTGAAGAGTATATAATTAGTGATATTACTTCATTGATAAGGATTAAATCTATCGGTATGTACAGTATGTTATTGCTGTGCAAAATGCTGACTTATCAAAGATATCACATATCACAATTAAAAAAACTCGCATGTGTAAGAAGCTCGACAACAAACTTTCACCGATTATTCTTAAAAAAATTCTGGAGATTAATGTACATACATGTTTACTTGTGCAATAAAGTGTCTTATTATAAAATGAGATAGTGCATTGCATTTAAATATATATACACTGCTAATATAAATTTAAGAATTCTAAAATTTTTTTCACTTACATTCAAGATCTCCTTTTCAAAATTAGATATGGAATTACAATTCAAAGGGAATTACAAATTCCGAATTAATAGAAATGTAAGTAGTAATTAATTGAAATCTTGGTACGCAGCCCAGTTACGATTAATATTAATCTGAGGATTAAAATACCGGGAGCTCTCTTTGATCATACACGTTGCCCGTTATCACTCCACGTTTTATCGTCATTCCGAATCACTTCGATCGCGTATGTCGCAGCAGATTATACATGTAACTTCACCGAATCGCAAATCTAGTTTGACGAATCAGCAGCGGATGTGTCTCGCGGTCTGTTCGAGCGAAGATCATGCATTATGCAATGTATATGTTCGTCCACGTACACGAACGCACATATGTTAGATTCAACTAGATTAAACTTTGTGAAAATAGAACATATTGCTCGCTTGAATTATTATGACTTGAAAAAATAAGCTATATGAAATGATAAGCTATAAGTAAATCCATCCAGCAAATATAAAGAAATTAAGGTAATATTTGTAAAATAACCAGGTAGTAATGAAAACGTAATACGAAGGCGTCATAAATATTTTTAATTATGAGCGAACGATATCGAAGAAGCATTTGCAAACTTCTTGAAGAATTAATACGTCATATTTCTAAAACGTAACACAGCTGCGTCTCCTACCAGAAACGGAATAATATTTACATAATACAAGATATTATATTTCTTTAGGTAGATTAAAAGATAACCGCGAAGAAAAACGTGATCGCGAAAATTAAAACGTTCGTAAAAGAAGCTCCATTTTGCAATTAATCGGGTTTTAATCGGGTTAAAACGAAATCGTTATAAGAAATTATAGCAAATTAATGTAAAGTATTTAAATGTGCAATTTGAGACGTGTATATAAATTTATATTTTATTATTGTCGAGCAAAACTGACATCTCAAAATATAAATTTATAACGTATTAATTAATACATACCATATGCCAAAAGATAACCGTTGACTGATTATCGTAATTTAATTCAGTAAGACAACCAGAATATTTCATAAGATAATGAAGATTTTTAATTCTTTTCAAGTATCCCATATTTGAGATAGAAGATTTGAATTAAAAATAGTCATATCGGAGAATTAACGAAAGAAGTGATGAAATCCTATCTCAGCAACTACATTATTCATGCTAATTTAAAAGTTCCGAGCTATCTGCAAAATCAATATGCATCACTGAAGAGGCAGTACACACGTGGATATTAATTAATGAAGCGCCGACTAGCAATACGATATCTCATTCGTTGTTATCGGCATCGGAGAGTCAACAGCGGTCAAGGATTACACCGTGGCGCTATAATTAATGTGGCGATATATCGTCATCAAGAGGAAAAGACAAAAAGAAAGAGAGCGGGAAAGAGAGAAGAGAAGGGAAGGGGAAGAGAGAGATGTATTCATCAAATTTAATAAATACATTGGTTTCTCTCTCTCTCTCTCTCTCTCTCTCTCTCTCTCTCTCTCTCTCTCTCTTAATGTGAAGTGTGTCATGTTAGCATAAATTCGAAATTTTTCATGTACATTGGCGATAATACCGGGTACACGTATATCGCGTCATGGAATTGCTTAAAAGCATGATGAAGGAACAGCGAGGAGAATGCCGTTAAAGCCACTCTATAAATAATCGGCCGGTGTGTTTCCAGAGCTCCCCTCCTCATTTACACAACGTCGTGCAAAGGCGATAAGGATAAGCATGTTGCCTTCGAACTTGCTTGGTGAACGGCTCTTGAAGGCTCCACGTACCGTTTATCGGCGCGTTCTTCTCGCGACGTTTTAATTCATCTTTTTAATTCACATACACATGTATGTACACTCATCTCCCATTCATCTGTTCTGATTTCTCCGATAGGCGAAATTTTTCCAACTTTCTGCTTAATCATTAAAATAAGTTTCCGGAGAAATTAACGCAAAAAAAAGCATATTTCTGCAGAATTGTTTACGAATTATTGAATCATTGATAAAGTCAAATTTGTACGTTGTGAGATACAGAAAAATAAAAATTTAGTTTTTTAGAAAATTATAAAGTATAGTACTAATATCAATTAATCTTGCAGTCGTCAAAGTTATGTTAGATATTTACATAATTGCAATTAGATTATTGCATAAGAATTCTCTTCTCTCAAATTTGATTTCAATTTAAACCGAATTTAATGAGAGACAAGCACGTGATCGTCGATGTTTCCCGATCATAGTATTATCCGATTATGCGTTTCCTCAATTATCCTCTCATCGCTGCGAGAATCGCGATCCTCACGATGGTAAACTAGTCGATCGGTTTTCTCTCTCAGGTTGCCGGGCGAGCAAATGAGACGGAGAGAGAAGACGGAGAAAGTATGCAGTGTTACGTCCGAATTGTAAGCTTCCTGCTGCGAGCTCATTTAGCTCTACGATTGTAATTTCGAGTTACGTTATCATGACGAGGAGGAAGACGAAGGAAAGAACGAGTTTCTTTACGCGCTAGTTTGGATTTCTCCGCGCTGTAATCCAGATTTTTTTGTGTGTCGTCGTCGTCGTCATTCGAGAAATCGTTTGCTACTGATTCTTTCACAAACAAACACGCGTATAAGCAGCTATTGATTTCGATGGTTATCGTATTTTAATTTGAAATATCAAGAGATTCAGTCTCCCCATCGATTTTGATTTAATAGAAACTAATTTCATCTGTAAAGTTTTTCTCTTAACAATGTATTACTTAATGATTTTTTATACATATTTTACAAGATATTTTTCATATTTTTTATTACTTATATTATATTCATATAAAATCCTCGCCTAATAAAATTACGTGAAAAAAAATAGATAAATTGAAGAGATCAAACGGATAAAAAAAATCATATAAAATTAAATAAAGTTTTGATTATGAAAAATCCTGTATAAAATTGCATCCAACGATTGAGTTGGCGAAATCTCGGAAGACAAGGAAGAAGCTCACATATCGTCGGCGTTATCAGTGAAGAAATCATATTGCGCGAACAGTCGCAGTTCACTCGACGTAACGCGAGTTATCACGTGGAGAGGGAAGAGGTTGCGGTGCAGGAGACGAAAATATTTAAAAATAGACTCTTTCGCTTTCATATAATCACAAGGTCAGTACGGCGTTACCTCGACAAGGAAACGACTCGTCTACGTCGGCAATCTTCTAAACGCGATCACCGAAATCGGCCAAGTTAATCAGACTTTTGTTTATTTCCCTGCGACATATCACGAAAACAAATCTATGAATTTATCTTATAAATTTTATAATTTATATTATAGATATTGCACTTGCAATAAAGTATACTATACACATTTGCATACTTGCGACTCGTATTATCTTATATATCTGTATATATACATCTGTATATACATTTATATTTTATATCTTCCTTATTTTACCAGAGAAATTAGTTGTCCTTTCGTGTAAACATAGCATGAAAAAAAGGAGAAATTTAATTTTGTTGTCTGGTAGCCGGCATAAAATCTGACTTTGTGTCAAAAATGATTATTATGATAATTAAATGAAGAAGCTCGCTTGTCATAATTGTATGTTTGTTCCTTCTTACAAAGTGAAAGCTACAGAAATTCTATGCAAGTGTATATATGTGTATCGATAACAATATAAAATCGATTTTTTGTCTTTTCAAAGGTTTCCCTCAAAAACAGGAAATATTTTCCTTTGTATTATATACTCGGATAATACACATATACATATACATATACACATGCGCTCGCGCGCGCAGACAAACAATATACTATATATGTAGTATTTTCTTACGCTTTTATATAATACTAGAAAATAATATTTTCGTTTTTAAAGCATTTGCTTATTACGTAATTTATAGTACAGTAATTTATAGCGAGTTAACTAATATAAATAATTAATTGTATGGAATAATTTTCTAAACACCGTTTTACTAAATTCGATAAAACGTTATAAAAGAATCAGTTTGATAAAGATTTATTTTAACAATTAAATTTACTTAATCTGTAAATATTTATAATTATACAAAAATGTGAAGAAATTTTAAGAAATCGCATTCTATGCCCAATTAGGTATTTATAAATTAAATAAAATTAATTATTAAAATAAATCTTTATAAAACTAATTCTTTTTACAATATTGTTTTATCGAATTTTAACGAGATTCAAATAAGTCAGCACAAATGGCAAGGAACTTTTACTGATCTTGCACAAAGAAAAATCTTTTGTGGTCGAGAGAAAGGAGTTGCATCATGAAATATCACGATCTATCTTACGTGTCGCTTGTCAGCAATCGTTAGATAGAAAGTTTTCACTAATCGATCAATAAAATCTTCACGATGAGACTTCACTTTTCATACTGCGATTTATAAACAAACAAACACAAACGAGATATTAATATTCCTCGATGATATTTCAATATATTAAGGATATTGTTGAATGTACATCATATATAATATTAATTGGCATTATATAATAATTGAAATTATTTAATTATTCTATTTTTATTAATTATATATTATTCCTAATAAATCTTTTTTGTTGAAGCAATCTTCATTTTCGTTTGTTTCCTGATATTAAAAAAATTATGCGACATAAAAAAATTGTTATTTAAATTAAAGGTTAAAAAAGGATCGAAAATTTATATAATTAATTTTAAAAGATATGAAATAAAATAATTAATCTTAAAAATATCTCACTTGGTTTTTTCGCAGTGCAATTTACGGTATTTATAATTTATAATTAAATTTAAATTAATAGCATAAAAAGAATTTTTTTTAAACTCACATTGTGGAAGAAAGTATCAGCTGGTTTGACATCACCTGCAAATGCAAAGATAAAATTAAAACATTGAAAGGTTTTCTAAGCACGGCAATTATCTCTCTTCCTGCCTTTTATTTATCTTTATTTATCTTAATTTCATTATATTTTCATATACAAGGTATCCGGTAAGTTTTGATAAAGCGTTTATGTGTAGATAGAGCGGACTAAACTGAGTTGAAAAGTCCTCTACCATTTTGCAATTTTCGTAATAGTTAACAAAATATTAATTACTAAAAATCGCTGAATATTGGTTTTCAATAATTTTTTACTCAAATACTATCAACTTTACAGAAAAACAGCAAGAGATAAAAATTAGTTTCTTCTCATAAAGTTCTGAGAATTTTTTCAGAATTTTTTAATACCATATTTTCTCATGTTAGTAAAAATAGTTGTCAATAAGAAAATGTAAGTACCAAAAAGTTGATAAAAAATTCTGAAAAAATTCTCAGCGTTCTATGAAAAGAAAATAAACAATTTTTGTCTCTAGCAATGTTTTTGTAAAATTGATAGTACTTGAGAAAAAAATTATTAAAAATCAATATTTGACAATTTTTATTAATATCTTGTTAACTATTACGAAAATTGCAAAATGGTAGAAAACTTTTCGATTCAGTTTAGTCCATTCTATCTACACGAATGCTTTGTCAAAACTTACCAGACATCTTGTATAATGTGTGTATGATGTAATTCTTTCGATTTTACGATAAGTTAAATTAATCTACATAATTACGTACTTCCGTTTCGCATATGAGTATAAAATAATATAAATACGTATATTCCCTAAGCAAAATAGATTTATACGCTTTTACATCGTGATCGGTTGAACGATGTTACAAGACGCGAAAAACAGTGTGGCTTGACAGCTGCTATATAATATCGTTTACAAACAAGCTGTCTATTTAAATTCTAGTTCCAAGTATACCATTCGCGAATGCAAATAGCAACAGCAAAACGAGCAAGAAACTGCTACTACATTTCCTCGATCAATGTAATCATGTTAGTAGACTTGACATTCGAGCTAAAAAAATTAACGATTACGTTAAAAATAAGTGACGGTTTAAAGTTCTCAAATAACGCAAAAGATATTCAAAAAATACTGTAATTTTCCGTATTTTTTTATTTTTTGTATTCATTAGAATACTACTAGCTGTACTAGCAATAATGCATTTTCAATCTTAAACTTGATCTTTTTTCTTTATGAAAAACCAATCGCATTAATATTTCTTCATTTTCAAAAAAACGGTGAGAATTTATTATTGTTCGGCTCATTTGATCAGAAAATTTTTCGCAAACCGCGAATGCTTTCGCCGTCGCGGAAAGACAACGAAAAGGAATCAAGTCTACGTTCTACGGGAAAGCGAAAGTAGACATTGCGGTGACTTGTTTCGCTCCTCGAGTTATAGACACTCCAGAAGTAATGAAAGCGATAAAGGACACCGGAGTGCTTAGTGTATCTATATTGAGAGGCAGAGAGAAAGAGAGAGAGAGAGAGAGAGAGAGAGAATGGGAGGGGATTAAACGCGAAATACATAACAGCGAGAAGTTATTGTCATTCTTGACGCGTGATTTAATGCTGAATACGATGGCGATGATGGCGCGAAATAGCAGTGATTTTCATATCAGAAAACTGGAGGTCAGAACAAAATTCGTGATATTTAACGCTAAATTAAAATAACTAAATACATCCGCCAAATTCATAAACTTGTCCGAAAGATAAAATTTCATTGCTCATGAAATAATTTTACATCGTTTTAAATAGTTGGTAATTTAGAAACGAGTTGTTGTATTCGACCGTTAGTCCCTGACCGTTAATATCTTGACTCTCTTTGATAATCACCTACTCTGATATTGGTAGTCGGGGAGAAAGTACGCGAGTCATGGGAGACTTTGTCACGTCACGACAGATTGGATTGGTCCTTGATACACTTGCCATTTAAATCAGCTAAATTCTTTGTGACTTTATTCAATTTGCTTTCTATTAATATAATAGTTATATACTATTTCATAAATGAAATCGATTTATCATTTCAATAATTTGAGACTAAAACTTGACTAATATTTTTACTGCATAGTTTATGAAAACAGAACAAATAAATGTTTTTAAATAAATATAATCTAATTAAGAAATCAGTTTTACGTTTATAATTTAATGATCGACATCTTGTTGTATTGTTAATTACGATTCGATCCATAGAGGCGTTATTAATGATAACAAAAATTGCTAACAAAACTTTTTTGAAAATTTATCGTTACTTAAGTATTACATCTGAAAAAATATTTTATTATTGAATAATGATAATAAAATTGATATGGTAATATAATATACGATACGAAAACGTCTCTCCTCCCCTCTCCTCTCTTCCCCCTCTCTCTTTTTCTAATATAGAATTATAAATAGAAATGATGTACTACTAGAATTTCTTTCCTTTATATATTTTCTTTTTGTTTCTTAATTCATCTCCCTTATTAAATTTACTGCTGAAAATTATTTAAATACTCGAATATCTTGATGCGTTACTATATACAGTTGTTACTATATACAGTATCAATGCATTTGTCGATTTCGTTAATGGCAAGTTCAATTGCGGATCGATCTCTCATGCTCACTTACCGAGAAGCATTTGCTCCAGCTTGCGACGGTCCACACGGAAGCGTTCCTGATGCAGATCCTCGGGGTCGTTGATACCCAACAGGGCTGCGAGGTCACGCAGCTCCTCGCGACTCTCGAAGCCGGATTTGCCGGACACGCTGGTGGTCGCAGTGCCCTCCGATGTCTCCGACATCGTTTCCGCCGCCCGCCGTGGTTCGCCGTTGTTCACCACCATCTCGTCGGGCCTCATCCTGCCGTTCGACGAGCGACGTATCCGCCACGACCTCCGCCTGCCTCACCACGTTGCGACGCTACCGACAGGAAATAGAAAAAAAAAAAAAAACAGAAATTAGCTTTACTTGTATGCGATACCTCTGAAAGAATCGAACATTCGATCGATAACGAGACGATATTATTAGATAACATCTTTGTTGGGGATGAAAAGTAGAGAACAAATACACACAATACATACACATACACACGCACACACACATTCCATCCCAATGAAACTATCGCATTTTCCGTCTGGAGTTAATATCACGCAGGATGACTCTTGAAGGACACGAAGATTTTCGAATTCTCGTTCTGGCTACGTTTAAATATATGTATATTTAATACTAGCACGTGTTTGAGTCCACTCCCATGTGATTCTCATTTTGGAGGCGATCTTTGTTATTTGCGATGGATCGCGAAAATATTCAATCACGTGGCGGGATCAGCAAACCGGTGGGTGTCATCCACCATGTAGCACGTGCACGCCACGATGGTTTCAATCACGTGAATTACCGATAATCAAGATCACGCACGTGAACCGCCTTTTCAGCGCATAATTTATGCCTCTTATGTCGGATACAACAATTCTTACCTGCCGAGTAAAAAGCTCGATTCGGAGAACAAGAATCAAATTTTGAATTATCATTTAAAAGCTCATATTTGTTTATAAAATATTCAACATTTTCTTCCGCATGCAGCAAATTCGCCGAAATTCCTTCATAATTCCGGACAAGAAACAGACTTGTTTGCTTCTGCATGGTTCATAGTCTACGTGAAAAAAAGATAAACATCACGTAGGCAATACCAATCACGAGGAGTCACGTAGACGTAATTTTATACTCTACAGAGAGTCAGCTCGACGAGTTCGACGACCATTAGACAAACTATTGTTTCCAATTAAACTATTAATTGCATGCGCAAACATGACTAATAATTAAACAATAATTTATTATCGCGACAAATTATACTCTATTTTTCTCAAATTTTGAAATTGAGGAAGCAAAAAAGGCATCGACAGAATCTTTAAGTTTGAAAATTCGACAAGTTATTAAAACGGATATTGTTTAATCGTTGTTTTCGATTTATGGTCTTCTTCCCGGAGTCTCGTGCTTCAAGAAGTTGAGAGGATACCGGATTCTTTTTTATTTGTCAAAGCTAATGCCCTCGATTAAATGTGCATGCAGATGTGGGAGGTAGTGATGTAGAAGGCATTTCGTTTTTCGTAATCAAAATACTTTATTCCCGTGTTAATTTTGCGGACATATCTCAGCGACACGTGTATCATCAAATATAAACTATCCGGTTAGGTCAAACTGTGTAAACTGTTTGAGGAGTGCTGGCGACTCTTCGGAATAACATCACCTCGTCGCGCGGAACTGTCGATTTGAAATACCGAAGAGTATATCTTAAAACGAGCACCTAGAGAGGCAGACACAAATTACTCCGAAACGGAAACAGATAGTGGTGTGCACGTTGCTGAAGGTAGCCGAAGACGCAGGTATCCGGGTACATCCTGGAGGATGCAGAACCTAGATACGGGAGAGGATATAAATTGAGGGATATGTGTCTGATATAACACTTCACATCACTGTCGCCCGAAGACGCGAACTGACCTGCACGACGACGATGGCACTGTGTCGGATCTATCAGAATTATCGAGACGGTGGTGTGGTGTCGCGGGGCCTGGTCCTGGTCCCGCCGATGAATCTCTGTCTCTTCGTCCCGGGCCTGGTCCTCGTCCTCGCCGCTGCTGCCGTCCAACTCGATCGGCGGCAGCGCTGTAACCTGTCGTTGTAATCCGCGCGAGCAAGCGATCGGGCGATCGACCGACGGTGTGCGGCGCGGTGTGCGCGGTGTAAACAAAATATGGCGGTGGTAACAAGTAAAAGGGGAGTTACCCCGGAGGGGGACGCGGGGCGTCAAAGGCCTCGGTACCGTTTCCCGGAATTCGGGCCGATTTTCGGGGTAAGTGACGACCACCGGGGCGGCGACCAATCACAGCGCGTGCCACCGATCCATTTCGTTTTTATCCTCGTGCGCTTATCCTCACTCCTGAGGAATGCTCCTCACCGCCCCGACATCATCGGTATCGCGCTCGCTACCGATGATGTACGATACGGCATGTGTACGTACATATATACATACGCGCGTAGCGGAGACCTTTGTCGATGAGAGAACATCGGCAAAAAATTGTTTTTCTGGACACATATAGAAGAGCGGCGTGTATTAAATACGTCCGACGCGTCGAATTCATTTTCGTGACGGTTTCGCGCTTACGACGACGATTGGAGAACCAGGGACGACGTTAGGAGGACGTGGAACGGGAATCACGCAGACGGAATTTTGCAGGGCCCGCGTTGACTTCATCCGAAAGTGAAGAAAAATGCAAGAAAAAATTTCTCCTTATTAACGTATAATATAATTATGTAAATTTTATATTTTCGTAATGGAAAATATATACAGTTTGACGTAAAATAAATTCTTTTATAGAGTTTTTTCACTTTTTTTAATTTTACACGCATAAAATTTACCGAAAGATGAAACAACTGGCCCTTAATCAAAATTACTTGACTAAGAGAATTTATTTAACTAAAGGATGAAAATAAAGTTTGTTTTTCTTTGATAGAAATATTGGTATAAATGTACAAAATATCTGTTTTCTAATCTCAAAATTTAAGATAAAACTTCGTTCGTAACAATATCCTACGCACAGTACGTAAATCTGTACGTAAATCACACGGTGCGTAAATCTGAGATTTAAAATTACACAACTATAAAACCTTAACGTAATTTATTCGTAGTATCTAACGAAAAAATTAAATTAAATTTCTTCAACACGAGAGGTTAAACAGAATTTTTTCACTTTCTCATTTGTGCGATAATTTCAAGCTCAATTAAGTCACTACACCAAGAAAAAAGTACTAATTAAAGCAACAAAAGAATTTAAGGAGGTATTCTAGTGTGTTTTGAGTTAAAAAAATCGAAACATTTTTTTTTATATTTTTGTAGTTTAAGGTTTTGAAAATGTGTAGTTAAGGGGATACTGAAATTACTCATTATTCACTTTGTAAATGCATGAGAAACATTTATCGCGTTTTTTTTAAACGACATTTTTCAAATCGAACACACATTTTTCTCGCAAATTACCGGATTGATCGGCTTCCGCTTTGCAGATATATGATGTACATAAGCTATCGTTCGATCCTCCAACTTTTTAATATCTTTGAAATTACTATTTTTTTCAGGTCGCAAAAAGTAAATATTTTTTTAGTATTAGGTTTAACCATTTTTATGAATTTAATTCCCAAAATTCATGAAAATTAAAAATGAGTAATCACACTAGAATACCCCCTTAACAAGAATAACATTTTCGTGAAACCAAATAGAATTTTTTGTTATCATTTTTTGTTATTACCAATCCGAATAACATCAGCTTGCTACCTGGAAAGAGTCCTTTTGTTAGTTTAATTAGAACATTTTTCTCAGTGTAGTAACTTAATTGAGCTTAAAATTATGTCGTGCAAAAGAGATGAGAGAATCAAAATTCCATTTAATATCTTATTAGAACATTTATTTCAGTGTATAAATTCAACAAAATATACATCACGATTTAATACGTCACTTTCTTTCTCTCTTTGATGTAATCTGTATGCATCGATTAATGGCTGGCGGAAGAGCCGCGTGTACGATTGCACGCCAATTTGAAAGCGTATTGATGCACCCACGCACACACGCGGGAATGAAAAGCGTGCTGCATTGCGACGACGACGTTATATTCGTTTCCCTCGCTCATTCTCTTGGCGAACGCGGATGACGTGGACCTCCGTTATTATCTCGATGTCGCCGTTGCGTCGCGTCAGCAGGCCGTCCGTCGTCCGGCCAACGTAATCCTTCTCCACTGCGCGGTGTCGATTCCTCCGGCTGACCACAGCCTCCTTTTTCACTGGATGCAATGCAGCAGTGGTTCCCTCGTCGGGACATGCACTTATTTTTTCTACTGCATACCTTCAGTTCCTTGACTTTTCTTTCTGTTAACGAATTCGATTGGGCACACTAGTGCATATTGATATATATTAAAATCAATTAGAAACAATTTATTGGCTATCCGAACAAAGTCAAATTAAATTCGATAAAGGAGCATAAAGCCAGTTCATTATATATCAATTTAATCTGAGTGTAAAAATGAAATGCATATATTTTGAAATTGCATATATTATAAAATATTGAAATTTGAATTATACATACTTCACTTGACAACACAATAAAATATGTTGAGGATTTCACGGTTTAACCCGCTTTTATATTTGTATTAAATTGACACATCTTTACGTTAATTTGAGTTGATGGCTTTAATGTACATTAGTCGCACTAAACGTGTCCAATCGAATTTGCTATACCTTTTTTTTTCTTTCTCTCCGATAAATGTTCTTATTCCAATAAAGATTTCGTTTATTTCCTAATCATCTCTTCATCTCTTACAGAAATCTTATTTAATATTATCATTTTAATATCGAAAATTACTTATTCTGAGTATTAAAAGTGCAGTTATCGTTCAGAGCTTTTAAAACTTAAAATAAATAATTTTTTGGTATTAAATTGGATTTATTAGAGATGTGAAGAGAAATGATGATTATTAAATATACGAAATATCATTTAATTACTTATTTTGAATATAATTAAAAGCACTGCACAATAGTAAAATAAGTATTTAATCAGTTCCTTCCAGTACTAAATTTCTGTAAGGATTATCCTAATAAAAATTTTTCTCATAATTTACAAATTGGAATGTTTTTCAGAAATACTCAGAAAAATTCGGAAAGTTTACATCTTCTCTCAGAATTTTTCGTACAAATGAATTCTGAAATTTATTTTGAAATTTCTCATCCCATAATTTTTGGAAAATATTTTTAAATTTTTTACATTTTATCAGAAATTATACTTACAAAAAATCTTAGAAATCTTACGATTATTATTATAATTATTTCATAATTAACATATATAAAAAATTCTATAAAAAAGATGTACATTTTCTGATAAATGTTTCAATTCGTATAAAAAATGTGAGAAAGTTATAAAAATATATAGAAATTCTGAAAAATTCTGAAAAAAATTTTCACCAGATAGATACAAAAATATTTCATTTTTCTAGTTTTTTCTTTTCTGTTATGTCAGTTTCTTTTCCATTACTCATCGTGAGTTTTTTCACTTGGTTGCATTTTACTTTTCCATTGTCCGTAGCACTGACGATGATTTCCTTGTCTGATTCTGCATTTCCTTTTCTATTGACAATGAGTGCTGCATCAGCTGTTTGTGCATTTCTTAGTCACTACGCGCGCATTTCCTCTGTTGATCCAAGCCTTTCTCTCTCTCTCTCTCTCTCTCTCTCTCTCTCTCTTCCCCCTTCTCTCTTTCTCTCACTTTTCCTTTATCTTTCTCTGTTTCTTTGACACGCGATGCGTTCTTGCGGGAGAGGAAACATTTATTTCTCAAATATTTGTTAGAACCACACCATGTGGCGCGGTACATACATGTACAATGGGATATATATCTATTATACGACGTAATAATAGATATATATTGTACCGTAATTATTTATATGTAACAAAGTGATAAAACGTGTCGTAAAATGAAAATAGAGGTAATGAGCAAAATAAGGAAATAACGAGTCTTTTTGCCTCAATAATTTGTAGCACTTAATATAATGAGAGCTGGGGAATGTTAATGTAAAGTTAATGATGAGGTTACTACATAATTTTTATCTTTTTCCGTTTGTTTGATGCTATTTTAATATATATACACAATTTTAATTCTTCCTTAAATCATAATTTATAAATTCTGTATGATATAATAAATAATATTTGTCCCTTAATTAATTTATAGTATGATATAATAAATACTAATTAATTGCCCCTTATGTCGAAATGTATAACAACATGCAAAAAATAAACAAAAAATTAAGTACACAATTCGAAAGAAACTTTATTATTTTCATAAAAGTCTTTATTATTTTCACAACAATATATCTATACATACATTTATCTATATACAATATATTTAGGGTACATCAAATCTTTTACGCATGAATATATTTTCATTAACTTGAAATGAGTTTTTTTTATAATAAAAACTAAATATATCTCGAGAATTAGATGTTTAAACTGTATTTTTAGCAAATAATTGTATCAACAGATGATACAACAATTCTCTAACAATTCTCAAACAATTCTCTAACGGATAATGACACATGCAGTGATTATTTTTGTCCAATTTGTTTCCTGTTTTTTCTTTCCTATATTTATTATTATATTTTGTACATGGACAGTCCATGTAAATAATTTTATTTTTGCAACAATTGCAATATATCACCAGAGCGGTAAATGCAGCGAGCATTATTACCAACATGACTATAATAACGTAATCCCAATATTTCCGATTACCTCGCCTGGCGTCAGACGAGCCTTTGCTGTCAATCATTGACACATGTCGCGCCGCGTCATGTCGGCATCCGATAGGAGGTTAGGTTAGGTTAGCACGTTCATAGTTTGGTGATTTTTTCTCAGTTCCTGAGATCGAGCGAAGTACCGAAGGAACAGAGAATACGAGGAAAAGGAGAACATCGCGTTCTAAAGAGAACGGCTAGAAGAAGGAAAATACATCGAAAATGGGATTCCTTGTTGTTCTTAGACGAAGCTACGCCGTCTAAATAACAAGCTAATTTACGTCGAGATAAGCCTTCCTCGCGAACAATCTGAATCACGTTCTGTTCTTCCGTCATTCTTCAACTTCGCCTTCTGGCACCGGTGATGTGATTCTGCAGGGTGAAACGAAACGCGAAAACTCCCTGAACATGTTTTTCGCAGTCACAACGTGAACGAGGATGCAAACGATGCTGCAGGCTCGTCGGGAACGCTCTCAGAAACGCAAGAAACTCCTGGCCCAAACGGTGAGCACTAAAATTTACCTCAAAAAATAAGCGGTGACCGTCGTGGTTTTGAAGATTAGTATCAACTCCAGAGTTGATATCAAAATCTATAACATAGTTACTGTCGCTGGGCTTGTGAGACCTTAATTTATGTTGACTAAAAGACATTAATTAATTTCAAGAAACGACATAATTTATATAACAAAAACGAATATTAAGTTTATTTCAATAACATTTTAATAATAATTTACATTTGCAGATTAATATAAAAAATATAATTGAATGGCTCCAATAGATTACTGGGAGTTAAACCAAGTGTCGACATCTTCACATGTTTGTCCTTTCATTTGCAGTTGGGAGTTTCAAGCGTAGACGAACTGCGGCAGATTCTTGGAACAGACGTTGAGGACACGCAGAAGAAGAGAGGTAAACTCTCCAATGACAAATCCGATGGCACGGTCAAAGATTTGAAAGATGATGTTCCAACTGATGAGATTGTATATAAGGATTCTTCGACGTTCTTGAAGGTATTTATTAATACTTTGTACATTTCATGTTGAGATATTGTATGTTTAAAATATCTTTTGTGTATGTAAAGGGAACGCAATCATCAAATCCACACAATGACTATTGTCAGCATTTTATTGACACCGGCCAACGGCCGCAGAATTTTATCAGAGACGTGGGTCTGGCAGACAGATTCGAAGAATACCCAAAACTACGTGAACTGATCAAGTTGAAGGATGATCTAATTGCGGAGACTGCGACTCCACCAATGTATCTAAAAACAGACCTGCTGTCCTATAATCTGAAAGAGCTCAATTGTAAATTTGATGTCATTCTTATAGAGCCACCTCTGGAAGAATATCAGAGAACATGCGGCGCAACGAATGTACAACTTTGGAACTGGGACCAAGTTAGTTTTCTATAGTTACATCACACTCTCAATCGCGACGTTATTTAAGTTATTTTAAATTTTTACTTAAAAGAATAAAATTTCTTTTAAAAAATTAAAAATGTTCTCTTGTGGAAAGCATACTTCAATTTTTTCGTTTAAAGCGAAAATAAGTAATAGTAATGAATAATAAATTTTATTCATAATAATAATTTTGTTGAACAAATTAAACAGATATTAAAAATTTCAATTTATTTTGTAATTTCTCTTTTCTTCACTTTAACTTTTAGAGATTAATTGTTTGATGCAAATAATTTGAATTCTTTTCGTTATCGCATATCCGCGTAGATAATGGAATTAGATATCGGTGAGGTGGCTGCCAATCGAAGCTTCGTGTTTTTATGGTGTGGTAGTAGCGATGGATTGGATATGGGACGATTTTGTCTACGTAAGTGGGGTTTCCGTCGTTGCGAGGATATCTGTTGGATCCGCACGAATATCAATAATCCAGGTCACAGCAAAAATCTGGACAGTAAAGCTGTACTTCAAAGAACAAAGGAGCACTGTTTGATGGGTATCAAGGGAACGGTGCGACGCTCTACAGATGGAGACTTTATCCATGCCAACGTCGATATTGACTTGATCATATCCGAGGAGCCTGATTATGGATCCATCGAGAAACCTGTAGAAATTTTTCACATCATCGAGCATTTCTGCCTCGGCCGAAGAAGGTATAAAAATATATAAACAAAACTCCTTTCAGCTTTCTTTTGAAATATACAAATCAATTTCGCAGTCTTGCAATAAATGTGGAATTTTTTTATTGTAATATAATTATTAATAACAATAATTAGAAACTCAGAACAAGGCTAATGAGAATCTAACATTGATGTACGAGCGAAGAGTTAGGAGATACAAATAATACTCAGGTAGTTATCTTCATTTATTGTATCGAACGTTCCGGCTCACTTTGGAGTCATTTTCAGAAAAAGTAGAAGTATAATACATCGTTGAAAGTAAGGCACTCGCAGATTGACAGAAATGCAGTAATCAATAATATACGCTCAACGGGAAATAAAGAAGTTCACAAACTTTGATTCATAATTTTCATAAGATATAAATTAAAACAAGTCATTCCTCAGATTAATATCGTGTCAGTCATCTTGACGTGTCGTTTTCAACTTGTTTTAATTCTTATGAAAATTAATAAATGAAGATAACCGTCAACACCTGAGTATTATCTGCATCTCCTAACTCTTCGCTCTTACATCAGTGTTAGACTCTCATTAGTCTTGTTCTGAATTTCTAATTATTGTTTTTAAGATTTAAGAGTCGTTATTATTTACATATTTATATATTTATATAATTGATAATTATTAATATTTTTTATATAGAAATCAAGTTGTCAAGTTTAAAATGATGTTGACAAATATAGTTGTATTAGATCTTTTTATTGATATTTTTGTTAAAAACATAATAAATAATGATGAATATAAGACTTATATTCATTATTGAAAGTTATATTTTAATATAAGAAATATACACAGAGTAAAATTTTCTATAAAAATATGATAATAGGCATTAACAATGGATTAAAACATGACGATAATTTGCAAACTTTCTAGTTTCTTTGAAAATATGATAATCATAAAAAGATAATTTTGAAATTTATATTCTTTCTTTGGTATTTTTCTGTTTTTTTTTTTGAAAATTTTAATTATTTTATTATTATTCAGATTGCATCTATTTGGTCGTGATAGCACCATTAGACCTGGCTGGCTTACTGTCGGTCCAGAACTAACAAACACTAATTTCAATGCGGACCTCTATCAGAGTTACTTCACCAATGGTCAAATCACTACTGGCTGCACCGAAAGGATAGAAGCACTCAGACCAAAGTCACCGCCACCAAAGGGAAAAGTATCCGGTCGAGGAAGAGGAGGTTTTAATCGTGGTAGAGGCAGAGGGAGATAAATAAGTCAGGATCTTGCAACGTCTTTCGAATATTATTATAGATGTAAGAATAGCTGTAAAAAAACCTGAAAATATAAATACATAAATAATTATGAAGACACACAAGATGTATTTTCCTCCCTTACTGTATAGAACATTTCAATCTAACAATATTCTTCCACAAAATCGAAATCAATCCGTTTGCTATGATAAGCTCGATGGAATAATTATTAAAAATTAAATTTGCTTATTAGTCAATAACAAATATCAATTTTTAGTCAAAAATATTAATATTTTTACAATCTATTTCAAATCATTCATAAAGCTTTGTATATTTGTATTTTAAATATCGGAGTCTAAAAATCTTTAATTTTTATTTAATTAAATCATTTTAATTAAATTGAAATTAAAAATAATTAAATACTATCGTTAAAAAATAATTTAAAATTGCATAACTGATAAAATAAGTAAAATCAGGGTGTTCAATCAGGATTCATCATTGATATTGTGAGGAATGGGATAAAAAAAACAAGGATAAAACATGTTTTAATATCAAACTTATTGTTATTGCAAGGTACATTGTAAAAAACGCAATTTGTCATTTGAACGCATTACTACATGTAACTTAACTATCTCTGCGGATAGTATATAGTATTGCCTCTCTATCTTTAAATCATTAACGATAAATCGGACTGCCAGAGTCGCAGCTTGAGAGATGAGGTGAGTGTTAAAATAAGGTGCTAAAAAGATCGCGTAAAATTCAAATTCGACAAATTTTCAACTAGACCGCGTCTAACTACGGTATAAATCGCACTAGGAACAAACGAATATACATATACAATAAAAAAATAAAACATAATCATTTCGTTGTTGTGTTGCGGAAGCAAAAAATTATAGTCGAATCTTACGATACGAATAGGATAGATTAATGAATTAAATAGTAGCGAAGATTCATCGTCAGGAGAGTAAAGAAAGACACGCTTCTTATTCAGTCGTTTAGAATATCACCGAGTTACGCATTACAAATAGAAAAGTTTTCGATAAAGAAATGAATATTATTATGACGTTCATAATTATTATGGCATGCTTTCGAAGGCTTTTCCCTTATGTTTTTTTATAATCTGTTTAAAATTCTTCTGTCGTAGTTCACGTAAACTAAATGCTTTCCGCATAAAGCAACACTTAATATTGAACATTTATTCCAAAGATTCGAATCACCATGCTGCCTACAGATAACGACGGAAATTTTCAGGTGTCACTGCCGCGTGCATATGTTCGACGAGAAATTCAATGCAATTAATAGATAGATCGATGTGTAAATTTTAAAGGCTTCTATTTCCTTGTTTTTTTTTTTTTTTTAATACATAAAACCTGTCCTTTGTTAACATAATTTCTTAAACGTATATTCTAAATATGTGATAGTCATTCAAAAAAATTAACGCCGCGCTCGTTCAGAAAGGTAGAGAAAGGTAATTAATTTTCTATTTAAATCTGAGATCAAGTCACGTATTTTGTACTCTATAGGCTGAGTCGAGTAATTAATTTATAATATATACCATAAATATATAGAGCTCTTAAAATTAAGATCGCCGTCAGCAAGAAGAAAGAAATACGCAAAACTTACAAAGTAGTTTTATTGGTCCCAGTAAAGCTTCCGGTAAGTGAAAAATGAAATCTATCTGAGGAGGCAAAGTACCGCAAAGTCCGTTCAAATGTATTTTTGCGTGGACGAATGTATTAGCGACGAATATACATATATTTCATTTCTTTTTAATTTGTAAGATCGGACTCGCTTGATGTCACAAAGATCATATCTACGTACCGAGGTCACGATGTACTAGCAACAAAACTTAAGCTCCTATTGCGGAATAGAGAAATATCAATTTATTCTACTACAACAGAAGGTTCGGTTTTTTTCTTTTTCTTTTCATTTTTTTCTTTTTCTTTTTTTTTTGTTTAATTAAATACTAAACGCGTAGAAATAAATCAAACGACGTCACTTGTTTATTGCTTATCCTTATCGATCTAACGTAAAAATCGTCTATTCATAATTTCAACTATGATGGAGGATCTTACGTACCTATTCTCTCGTAATGCGCTCTTAAACGCAACGCTATATCTCTAACTTTCTCGTTAATCCTCCTACTAAACGATGGCATAATACAAAAGATCAGAATAGAGTATTAAAAACCCTGGTACAACATGATCATAAATAAAATACATAAACCATTGGTTATTTTCGCGCACTCATCTTATGTGGAGTAATTACTTATTGTTAGATCTTATATAGTAATAGTTTAATACACATTCTTTTTGTATTTGTGTATTGTTAAAAATCCTAGAAAAACAGGCGAAAAAAAAAAACTATATATATATATATATATATATATATAGACGAACTTAAAGTAATAATATCAGCGCGCGAATACACAATGTTGCGAAAAATCAGATATCTACGTCGTCGAAATGAATCGTCCATCACGTCGAAGAGACACCAGAAAAGAAAAGAAACGCTTGCGTAGTACGTATATTATATACGAATAAAACACATCGGAGAAAGATAATAATAAATAATAAATTATTCGCGCGCGCAAAAACGCAAATATCGTTTCATTGCTCTCCTCGGAGAATGAATGAATAAATAAATAAAAAAAAAAGGAGAAACTCAATTTACATTCATTTATGCGCGTTATACGCGACAGCGCGTATTTTAGGGATTATTCGTATTCGAACACTCGGGGAAGTACTTCATACTCGGGACTCTCACTCGACTTTTTATACGAATCCATTTCCGACAGCAAAACGCGTTCGATGCGCGAGACTGAAACGAAAATGTTTGCCGAATATTCGTCTTTCTTTAAATAAAAAAAATCTCTAGCTAGCACTAATGTGAACAGCTTTTGCACAGAAGAAACCAAGCGCCTCTCTGTGTAGTAAATTCGAAACACGCTCCTAAAAGCTTCTTCCATTAAAATTGTTTCCGCAATCTTTATTTTATTACTTCATCTCAATTACTTCACGATAAAATATTTTCAAAAGGATCATTTCTATAATTTTCGTAAAAGCATCTTTATCTATTTGGCGCAGTCAAGACAAGGATTAATGTATTGACGCAACAACCACTGGGCCTGAAGTTCGACTTCAATTCGAATAATACCTTGTCGCAACTTAAATGATACATTAATTCATAAAAATACATTTTGCGTTTATACAAAAATCATTTATTTGCTATCTAATAAATCGTCGCGATTCATATAAATGTCTCCCGAGGGAAATTTCCGGCGATAACCGGGATTAAAAAACAAAACTGGCGCTTTATTTCTTTCATATAAAAGCCGTGTATTGATCACGCGCACGACAATACGGTAAATTAATTAACTCTAAATGATAACGTAACTGTTTTCTTTCGTGAAGCATCAGCGTGTGTGTACCAAGAAGAGTTTTTTGTGGGGCAGGGGATGGCGGGCAGGGTGTGTATGCATGCGTGGTGTGGCAGGCACGGGATGGCGATGGTGGTCGTTTCATCTATTCGCACACACAATCGATTCGGTAATCAAGCGGTGCGAGGTTTTCAGCGGTCAGAGGTTGATCGTCACAGGGTTTAGCCCCGATCGGCCCCGCCATCATCAGTCAAGTCTCAACAGTCACAAATATGTCGACTCCCCTGCAAGCAGACCTATCGTCAGTCGTGGAGAAAAGCGCGATGTCGAGACGATATCGCAAATTTTCTGGGTCACCAACAGCTATTGGGTATTTAGGAAGAGGGTCTGTGCGAACTAATGCCGTTTATGAAGAAGCGAGGATAAGCGAAAAAAAAAGAGAGAAGGATAAAAGATCTTTTTACACGCACATTTATGTTCGAGGATGTAAAAAGATATGAAGCTGACATTATATTCTTCCGTTTCCCCAGCTCTCAACGCATTTTTCCAAATTCCTCTCACTTTTTTTCGATTAAGATGTTATTTATATTGCAATGCTGTTCGGTTGATGAGAATATCGTTTCGATAACAGTGAACGTGTAAAAATGGTGGAAAATCAGAACTTATCGAATAAAAAAACAAGTAAAATGCGTCGAGTTTGAGGAAAATTACGCAAAAAAAAAAATAGATTTTATTATGCTGCATTTTATTTGCATAAAATATGAATTTTCCGAAACTTTTTTTGCTCTTAAACTTACCCTGGCGAACGCAACGAACCTGATTGCGAAAAAAAAAATAGATCAAGATCATACATTGCGCTTACATTACTCACTCTTAGATTCATAAATACGAGAGACACGCTCTAAAAGTGGATTATACAATTATTTTATTTCGCAATAATGATAAGAGATTTAATCATATGCCTTTATTACATTCATTGAAGAGTTCGATCCGACAACTAATAGTTATTAGTGTCAATGCTTGCGATCGCAATGGGGTTGTTAAGGCAGGAATATTAATACAAGTTATATCGAACATGTTTTCTCGGACAAAGGACAGGCTTATATAGACGCAGACAGACATATCCGTAAACATGATAAAATATAACTCTAGAGTTTGTGCGCGCTTTAATCTCTTTATAAATTCTGGAAATGATCAACTGGTATAAATTTGCAGTTTTCGTTTACAAATATTCTCTCATAATGTATTGTACAATATCTACGTGGAGAAAGTAAAAATCGAAGGAAAAGATGCGGCTCGTTCGAAAGAACACGAACTGGGATATTCTTACACAAACTGCATCGTGTAACATTTATTTGTCAGTAACTAACGTATGTATATATTCACAATTTTATGACAAAATTTTACTCTCGTCGACACCGACTGGTGCGATATAAAAAATCGGCGAAGTAAATGTACCTTATTATCGGATTGCTCCGCGCCCTCTAAATTGATCTCTATTTAATCCATATTTTTGTTTCGTTCTAAATGATAAGTGACGGGTAATTCACGCGTAATCGTTTTAATTAATATTCGTATATAATATAATATGAGATCCTATATATTTATACGCATCGAGAGGTACGGCATACATACCTGCATCCAATTTAACAATAAAGAGAAAGTACAAAAATATGTTTATCGCGTAGATGTAAAAACGATCGAGTGTCGAGTAAACGCGTTCGTGTAACAAAATGTACGAGAAAGAGTTTCGTTCATCGCGTTTGTGAATTCTTATACGAGGCGATCCAGAAAAATTGGAGATTAGGAAAAGGAATGTATTCTCTGAAGAGAGGACGACTTTTTTAATTCAAATATGTATGAACAAAAGATTATGTCTCTCACAAAAAATAAATGATATAAATAATATTAACATAATATTTAAAAAATCAATGATATAACATTAATATCTGCTATGTAATTTTTTTAATTATGTGCCACGATATATAAATGGACAAATTTAATGAAAAAGTACATAGACAGATAAGATTTTATATTTTTTTTAATTAACAAAATACAAGATGTTATTTCTTTATAAAGTTCTGTTAATAAAATCCGCTTATCTATGCAAATAGCAATTGGACAACTACAGTCGAATTCTCTTATTTAAAAAAAATAAGCTCTAGAGGGCTAAAAAATACATCTCTATTGTGTCACCCTTTTTCTGGATCGCCCAAGCGTCTTTTAATGTAGAATTATTGTCGTGGATCGACAATAATGATAACTTTATGGTAATCTTCATAAAGCTCTACGCGCAACAGTAGGAATAACAGAAACCGATCATTAATACGCGGCGGCGTACAAAATTCATGTACATGCTGTTTTAGGTAAAGTCGGCCTTAAATCGTCCGTGTTAAAAATAAGCTTCTCACGCCGCTTTTATCGCGACTCGTAGCTGACGTGTATACTGATCAGCGGGAGGGGAAACCTCGGTTCCGGGATTTTCTCTCACTTTTTGCGAGATATCGAGATTACCGAGTTCGCTCTTTAGACTCACTTAAACGCAACAATCACTGGTACGCAGATATATATAGCAAGGTAATCGGAACGCCCATTTCTCATCTTTTTTTCTCACACGCACTTTTGTACAACGAATTTGTTTTGTCATGTCGAAAGAAACGGGATCGTTGATTCTCTCCTCGTCGGCTTCGCTATCGACAGCACAAACGGGATGTTCCAATTCTCAATTATTTCTTCCTCATGTTTCGCACGAAAGTGAATCCTTTCCAAATCCAAATGAGTCTAATTTTTCGATTAATAAATGATACATCGATCGACGTGAGTCCTCTACAAATTATACATCTAAATAGTTTCGAGAAGGTAAGGAAATTCTTGAAAAATTCCGTCATCTGAATTATACCAGAAACTTAAATAGGATTATAAGCAATTTTTAAGGCGGTAATAACAAAAATAATATCGTATTACGAAAACTTTTAATTTTCATTTCAAAGAAACATTTAAGCTGAAACCCTTTGTCCTAGATATTTCTTCATATTCTCAGATCCAAATACGTGTGTATTACGTTTCTGATGGATCACTTTGTTATGAATCATAACTCTGTTAAATTGCAATTTTGATTTACAGCTTTGTTTTACGCTACGTGTAGGAACATTGACGTTATTATTTTATGGAAGCTTTAAGAGAAACCCCTAAAACCTTCTAAGTTAACTAGCGAAAGATCCAGGTCAATGGGAGCTTGCTAATAATTATCATACGTATGTGGCTGCATGATTATTAACACATTTAAAATCCAGTAATATTTTTCGTACACAAATATCAATTAATCGCATTAATTGATATACTTGTCACTTGACATTGAAAGTAAATTGATCAATACCATAGTTGCTTAAATATCAAAAAAACAAATGTAGAAAATATAGCATCTCCAAGCTGCATAACACTGGTGTCCCAGTTTTTAAGTTTTATCGTTTGATCATCATATTTGAAGTTGCAAAAATAATTTTGAAAATGCTTGATCAATCATTATAAATAGATTATTAAGAATGAAAGTTAGATTATCTCCACCTTCTCTTTTCTATCACTTTAATTATTTATAAAAAAAGAGTATAAAATGTCTCATACGTCAAAAAAATACTTCCACTCATTTGCCGTTTAACATCTTTTCTAACGATAGTCGCAACGAAATTTGTCTGTACATTTTATTAATCGAAAAAGTCAACCATTGCCGAGCGTTTGCCGATTGCGTTCGCCCGCGAACGATGTGTTTCTCTCGGAGATTATGCAACAACGACTCGCGGCTTCCAAATGTGTACCAGGAAGCTGGACAGATGTGTATGTGTATACATATATATATAAATGAGAGATGCCCAGGTATACTTCATACACACGCACGCACGCACGCACGCACACACACACACACAAACACACACGCACACACACAAAATTCTCAGAAGAAATTTATTAAAGTGAGCATTCATAAAGAGGTGCGGTGACATTTTTTTTCTGAGACATGGCAGGTGGTTTCGCAGTGTGTGTTTCATAGTGTTAGAATGTCTAATCCTAACTATACGCGCGCGTTACTAAAATGCTCTATCGATGCAACACAAGACAATGCAACGGACCAAGGATAACGGATCGCACCGGAAAGAAGTTCAGGATGTCGAGTCGGCGTAAGCTCTCTGTATGAACTCATTATACACGCAAGGATATCCACAAAGAATCCACGATGGGAAATCCTTGAATGTACCTACTATACTTATTAAGCACTTTGTATGCTGAAATAGTGCTGAATATTAAGTGGAAAGAATATTTGAAGGGTAATATATTTTTTTCTTTTTGTACACTCTTGCGCACGATGAATCGTGCTGAAAATTTACGTCGAAAAGATATCGCATACGAGATAAAGAATTTGAGAATCGATCATCTTTCGCCTTTCTACAACAATAGAAAAGTATCAAGCAAAATAATGAGCCTTTCTATAAAATCAAGTTTGTGAAATATTAGAATTAGATGCAGGATGTCTCAAAAATATCGTGATCAGCTATATCTCTCAGCTACAAGTTTCTAAATTAAATGTCTTATTCAACGAACGAATTTAAAAAAAATATAATTACTTTTAACATTAAAAAAAATTGCGACAAATTGATCTTCCAGAGGAAAATCTATGCAAAAAAATATATGAATAAATTGATTTCCCAATTAATTTTAAAGGACTTCCACTTTATTTACTCTTAAAAATTAGAAAAGCCGTGCGAAAAATGCGACAAAATCCGATAACTTTTGTTGCATAAAAATCGATCTAAATTCCTCGGAGCAACCAAACAAGGAGAGAATCTGGAGCATCCTGCTTACAATTAGATGTAAATAAAAATCAAAGATTTTCGATCTCTCAAACGCGCATTACCAGTCAATATTGAGCTCTATCAGCACAACAAATCCCCTGCGAATCTTGCTCGATTACAAGCGTACGAATCACGAGAGACTCGCAAGGATATATACGGTGAGAATCGGTTCTTTCAGCGAAGAAATCACGATGGCGGTTGCATTCCATACAATATTCTCTCTAGACGTTATTATTATTGACTTACGATATTTATTCTTATGAAAATATTCGTTTTTTTACAGCATTATTTTCTCATTTTCTTTTCTTTCATCTCAGTCCATATATAGTTCATATAAACATGCACTTCTGTACGCCATATATGTATATATAGCCCGTTCATTTGTTTTCGATCATACTTCTTCTATCTAACAGACACAATGTTTCTATGTCTGTCGTTTTGAAATTTGGCTGTATACTTATTCTTTTCTTTCTTTTTTAATTAAAAAAAAAATCATTAATCACAGGTTTGCAAGCGGAAAAAGTGAGGGATAAATTATAAAATATATATATATATATATATATATCGTTAATATATTGAGCTTGGAAGTTCTCTATTCTCGCATTTTGTTTCGTTCGATAAGTGGTATACAAAACGGGACAGCTTCATAAAATATTTCTCGAATATTTTTTGAATGCTTAGAAAAGATCATAGTAACTCTCTCATTTCGCATTTAGACGAAAATAACATTACAAATACGCGTCCATCATCTATTTAATGTCCAAGAATTTACAAGCTCACTTATGACAAATGTAAGAATCACATGTTTAGCCTTAAAAGCTTCATTTAGAGAAATTTCGCCAATTTCTTAAGCTTTTACATGCATAGACAATTTTCAGCACAATTCGATGGATAGTCTGCATTCAATAGATAGTCAGGTTAGTCACAGAATAAAATTTTAACGAGGAAAATTAATTAACCGACATATTCTGCATTAGTACCAATTATATTTAGACATAGTTAATTGTTTAAAATTAATCGAAAATTTAACAAAAATCTGTGCTTCTTTAGAAAATAAGTATTTGAGATATACTAATAATAAGTATACATAAAATGTTTGCATTTATGTATAAGATATCTTGTAATTTTAAGATATTTTCCAATGAACTTTCTTCAAATATATTCGGATAAATGAGAACATGACAAAAATTGTCTATGTGTCCAATTGCCATATGAAAAGATTTAAGTGCCATGCACAAAATGAAGTGAGCAATGTTGTTCATAAACAGTATCGCTTACAGAAAATAAAAAGAGAAAGGAAAAGTCCAAGTAAAATATGCTTAATATAAACAGTACATTATTAGTAAATCTGTGAATACGTTAATTTTGATTAGGTTCTTACGGATAATAAATACTTTCATCCAATTATTCGGGTCTTCTCGCGCTCTCTTTCTCGCTCATTTTCTCTTCCATTCTCTCTCTCTCTCTCTCTCTCTTTCTCCCCTCTCTCTTTCTCTCTCATATTCCACATCCATTCATAACAGTAATCATTCGCAAAACCTAATCACTACGCTTCTCTGTTTCGTGTAAATCGTGTAAAATCATCGTCAACGTCAAATCATAACGACAAAAAAAGCTATTAGTCTCAATATCTTTTTTCCTTCTTCATATAGAAAAAAATCACATTGGCTTGTTCTCTGTGACCCTAAAAAGAATACTAACTCAAGTACAAAAACTTAAACGTAAATGTGGACGCGTAGTTTCTTCGACGCGATAAGGTGTTTTATGATGCACAGCATAACGTCCGTGTCCATGTGTGAATGTATGTGTCTGTGTACATATATGTGTATCTGAAAATTTATTAAATATTAATGAAGTCGAAGGATGATTAGGGGTGATTGGCGATGGGCTCACAAAAGATCTATCATCCCTCCATCCGATAGAAGACGGTATCGGCCGACACGCTGGTCCAAGTCCACTAAGGGTGAACAGACACAGAGACATAATCGGTCAGTCAGTAGTCACAATGGCTTATCTTAACAATTTTACATGTAAAGAACGACGGTAGAGGGCAAAGTGCTTCTTTCGTTCTAATCTCATTTAATTCTTTTACTCAAATTGTAAAGCGAGACACGTCAGAATTCTATTATTAGAAACTCGAAATTTATCTTTCAAGTATGCGAGAGTATCTTATATCGGAAAACTGGATGGTGCGACAATTCAATGAATTGATTGTTATGTGTGGATTAGTAAAGAGAAAAATTACGTCCGTTAAATTGACTCGTCACTCCTACCGTCACCTTCACTTTGAGAAACATTATCTTGTCCTACAAAAATTTTAAATGATATGATACTGATAATACGTAACAAAGATAGATGAACCTGCAACAATATACATTCCGACGGCATGCATAAATATACTGACAATATAAACATATTAAGAACAATAACGATGCATTAAACAGAGAACAGTGCAGTGTTGAGTCACAAAATATTTCCTATTTTACAGAACAACATCGTTCATACAATGTGGTCGTGATCATGTTTTAATAATTAATGCAATATATAAACAATGGGAAGAATAAAAGTGAGCATGTAAAGAACACTTGAAAAAAGACTGCTTCTGATGCAATTTTCAGACGTATTAATCATAAAAAACATTATTTTAAAAGATATCATGAGATAGCGCAATGCAATTTCTAAATTAAACTTTTCGATCAAGAGTTCGATATAAAAACTTTTAAATTACAATAATCTTCAGAAAATAAAAACTTTGTATACGCAAGCAAGATTTAAAAACAGAATTTCCTTCGGCAGTCTCCTTGCAATTGCGATATGAATCAGGATGTAATATTTCTACACATAAAAGCGGATGTAATAACGCATTTAATGCAATAGATAGAACGCAAGCCTTTTAAAATTAATCTAATCTGACTTCAAATATGTATTATAATAGATATACTTCGATTTTCTCAACGAGCATAAGAGTATCAAGCATTGAAAATATAATTGCAGTTACGGATGTCGTAAACGCTACACGATCCTTTCAGAAGAAAAAGAAAGAGAAGAGAGAATGGTTGAGAATGTAAAGAAAAAACATTGGAGATAGGATTGAAAAAAGTAATATGTATGTTTCTCTACAGAAATAGGCGCTGCAAATAGAAAATGTTACAAAATGTATAGTACCACGTATTTGTATATAATGTATATATGCATATATATAATCCTTAAAAATATCGAATTACAGAAGTACATTCGTAAACATAGTAGTACATTCGTAAACATGGTAGTACTTTGAAAAATCGTTAACATCTCAATTACGTTAAGTAATAATTGTAAAGATGTCTCGTGGTTGATTGGAGAATAGCAACATATGTATGTGTATATAATGTGTGTGTGTATGTGTGTGTGTGTGTGTGCGTGGGTGTGTGTATGTGTAAGTGAGTGTGTGTGATAGCAGTAGCGTTTTCTAATAATAACACATTAATATTACTAATAATAATGATATAACGATACGGCTAATAATATAAGTATACGAATAGTATCACAAAATAATTATTATACAAGTAAAACGTATCTTGCTTATACAGATCTTACACATGTCTCAAACATTGTAACAATATCTTCAAGTAGTCGCAATTGTATAAATTATTTACATGCAACGAGAATGATATGAAGAGTTTAAAATAAAATTTAAAAAAAAAGAACGGAGAAAGAGAGGTAAAGAAAACGTAATGAGGCTTCGATATTTGCTTATATTCGTTCGAGATATCGAAAAAAGATATGAAAAAAATGAATCACTTTTTCGTCAAAGTCATAATACATTCAACATCCATGCTTTTCAGAAAGTCCAAGTACAAATCTCAATGCTACGATTACAAAAATGTTGAGAGAAATCAAAAAGGGACTTGTCACGTTTCCGCGTTTATAGACTCCGTAAGAGTATTCTAGACCCAGCTAAACGTTTGTCTACGGATTTTTCAATCAATTTGAAATAAATTTTTCCTTAGCCAAGATTTTCAAACGAAATAATTTGTCGCATAAAATTTCAATTTCCAATATTAAATAATAATGTAACATATTATATTTAATTTTATTTTTTATATCTGTAACTGGTCCCCAACTTACAAATCTGTTGCGTTAAAATCTACTTAAAAATAAATAATAAATAAAGTTTTAAATAAGAATTAATTACGCCTTTAAAGTTTAATTTCCGAAAAGGAAATTAATATCAATTTTTTTGTTATTAAAGAAAAATCGACTCTGAATTAATGATATCAAAGATACCACAGACAGGAACTGCCAAGTCTAGTACACTCTTCTACACTGTGCTATACCGAATTAGTCTGTCAAAAGTAGTTCTTAAGAAAATACATCGATATAATTAATCAGCTACGTATGTACAAAATTGTGCGATGAACACTTAATTCTAGCTTCGGGGAGAATGTGGGGGAAATACACTTCTCCGAAAAATTTACTCGCGATTATACCTCGCGAATTCCTGGCCATTCGACAAACTAATTCGTCTATTTTTCACGAGCACAAGGCGAAGAAAACGCTCGTAAAAATCTTTATCGTTATATATCTTACTTTTATTTAAACTAACGATTTTATACGTAATAAATATAATTCTGTTTACGACGCATTCACGATGGAACATATGGAGTGCGTTCCATTTTTTACTAACTAACCGTTAGAAATAATCGCCTTATTGAAATCATGAAAGAAAACCCTTCTCACTCTTTTCATTTCCTACTTTTTTTCTTTCTTTTCCTTTGAAAGTTATAATAAGGTATATATGTATATACCAAATTAAAGTCAGACTCCGTGCGAAAAGTAAAACGCGCAGTTACTTTACCGTATCACAAGTCTAGCCTTATACAAAAAAAAAAGAATAATCCGATAACATAATACTAATAATGCTATTGCGTGCTACCGCATTGTAATTGAATTACCAATATCTATAATTTCGCCTAGTTAATATAATGAAAAAGAATCGTAGACTTCGACAGTTAATTACGTAATAACTACATGTTTTTGACCCCGAAGCCAGTTGTGTGTTTGTGTATGTATGTGTGTGTGTGTGTGTGTGTGTATGTATTCAACCGTCTAATAATTTATCTAATAATTTATGTTTCTTTATATTTTATACATATATTCTACGCAACAACAGTTACGTACATATCTTAATCTAAGAACGCGCAACCCTCTCTCTATATGTATATATAATAAAAAGCAATTACCGACAGAAAGATGATTTTAAATCTACCCTCAGATTTTCCTTTTTCTCTTCTTTTCTTTCACGTTATCTGCCGTATTTCCTCATATAAAGTCCGAGTTCTCGTCTGAGAGAGTCATTATTACGAACCGAGTATAAAAATCATTATCTAGTAATCAGCAACATCCGCGGCTTATTTTAATCCCACGATGTATATAAAGACTGATTTCTACGTATTTGTACTTCCATGTCGTCGATAAACGGACAAACGAAGGTTTCCTCACGTACGTCTGAGCCCGTATGTTTAAAAGAAATCCCAGAAACTTTCGATAAAATATCAGTTTTAACACCGCTTCTTAAAACTGTATTTTACCGTCGTTCTCTCACCGCTTCTTCGCTTCTCTCTATTTTGCGTCCTATTTATAATCGCCCCAACGGCAAATAAATTGTTCCAGAGTTATAGCACGATTAATTTTGGTGGAATAACTATCTTTCAGACTGTACACAAATCCAACGCATTTCTGTCACATTAAATAAATATAGTTACATTTGTAAATCTCTATAATTTCTCTCGACGTCTTTATGTATATATCTTCGTCATATTCATACACAGGTATATACAGTCATATATACATACAAAACATACATATATGTATGAACGTATGCATGCATGCATTTATATATGTATTTATATATGTGCATGTGTTTACGCGCGCGTGTATAGATGCATGTATGTATGAATATGTGTACTATGTAGTTATAATCATAAAATGAATGGTCAACAAACAACATTATTTTTATGAAATAAAGTGCTTCGATGCGAATGAGATGTGCATGGAGACGCGAGCTCACAAAACTGTTTGTATTTAGAAGATAGCAAAAAAAAATTTCGGATTCACCGCATAGCTTGAACGCGCATATTCTGTGTTTTTCTCTTCTTCCTTTCTATGTATATCCACATTTTGCGGAACGTTTGGCTTAAATTCGCGATTGTTCTCTACACAGTTCAACTCTAACGTGCTCACGGAGTTATTCTAATTTTTCTTTTTTACTACCAGCTTACCGCGAAAGAGAAGTATGGATGAAATTTCAAGCTTTATCTAAAAAAAAAATATATGCCGTCAATTAAATTTAAAATATATAGATGTTTTTGTTCTTATTTAAAATAAACATGTTAAATAAATATGAAAGAAAAGAGAATAGAAGGAAATGTAATCAATGCAAGTGCCAAGTTGCTTCGTAATTTTAGGCGTTAAAAATAGAAAAAATTACATTGTTATTTTTTAAAAACACATTATCGCATTATAGGCACTAATATTGCACATTCTGTGATATTGGTTTATCCGAAAGTTCTGTCGGATGGAAAAAATCGATTGTGCGCAAATATACGCGCTAGTTCAACAAAAATATAGATAATATTGTTAAAAAAAAAAAATAAAATCTGCTTCGCTTGAATAGAATTGAACAGAATTGAACAGAACAATTTTACATATAGGTACATTTTAAATCGCAGAATGTTATTAGAATTTAATTTGTGCACGACTCTATATTAATTTTCTTCATTTTTAATATTCGAGATAATATAACGAGTTACAATAATTTCTATACTTGAAAGAAGAAAAAACTGGAAAAGAAAGCCAGTTTTTCGATACAAAATGATTTTTTAACTACCTATCGATATTTGAATTACAAATCACTGTTGATACTAATTTACTTCAGTTTTTCTTACTCATAATAATTTTGACCTATGTTATTTTAAGAGTCTCTTTTAAAGTTTTAACAAGTAAATGCCCATCCCATTTGCCGTCATTTCAACAGCACGAAAAACCTCGGAAAACACGACAAATCATAGCGGAGGCAAAATATGCGTCTTTTCTTTGTAGATTGTGTTAGAACTTTATCATGTTGAAGTAACCAAAATTGGGCTGCCATCGTTAAATATTTCGAATGTGCATCTCCTTGTTAAAATCAAATTACACCGGTGCTACTTCTCTCGGCTTCTACGTGGCGAACCAATCAATTTACTCAAATTTACTCAAACAATTTACTCGAAATTCTTGGTGCACATTCACAATAACAACTACTTCGCTAGCATTATACGTGGCGAATCGACCAACAGTTAATAATAATCGATAAGACATGAATCGTCAATACGAAAAAAAAATTAAGCTCATGGTCCCACGACAAAGAAAAAGAAAAAGTAAGAGAGAGAGAGAGAGAGAGAGAGAGAGAGAGTAAAAGAGAAAGAGTGAAAAACGGAACGATAATACAAAAAGAGAAAGAGAAACGTAACGAGCGGAGGTTACTGCAAAAAAATGTCGTAGAACGGATTTCTGTCCGGATTCTAGTCATCATTTTGCGCGTACTAAGCCGTCCAATGCGTGTCCACAAAGAAAAAAAAACCAAAAGAAAAGCAGAACGCGCACGTCGCGACTTTGCGAGACACGCGATTTCGTGAAAGTGCGAAACGCGTTACGGTGCGAAACACCGCCAATCGTTCTTAAGTACCGAAAGCGTTTGTTAAGCTACTACGTGTCGAGAGTGGCTGAGCGAGCGAACGGTGCAGAGGAACGTTTCGCGCTCGCACCGGAGACGCCCTGCCTGTTACTGTTTCGATTCTTGTCGCCGCGCGACAGCAAACCCTTGGCAGTCTCCTTGAGACTGCATCGCGGACGGAGACTGCTAACATGTGTACGGCTACTGCTGTGTGTAAGAGGGTGATGGTGTTGGTGGTTCACCACCAGGGATGCAGAGGACTCACCGGATTCCCAACCGTCCTCGTCACCGGTAGTGTCACACTCGCTGCTGTCCGCCTCGCTCGACTCGCTCGGTGTCTCCTGACCACTCATCCCCAGCTGCACACCATCGCCACCTCTGTTCGTCGTCGCTGGCACAGCTGGCGATATGTTCCCGCCCACGCTATGCATAAATAGACTCACCTGCAATTAAAAAAGATTGCGAATAATCGACCATTGTATCCTGCGCTTGATAAGATTTTATTATTTAAATAGATGTATATTTAATTGGTTTAATTCGAAAAAGTTTGACTAACAAAATGTTTAATGCGAAGTACTTGGAATTTAGATACACTAATATACTGATTGTATACGCTATACATTTTCAGAATTTTTTAGCTATAGTGGCAAATATTTAATGCTGAATGTTTAACACTAAAATATCCAAATATACATTCTACTTCTTTCTACTTTCTTTAATTATAATTTGCGAATACGAAAAGAAACTAACTTTAAAATCCGGACTGTATAATTTGTGATTTTTATCCTTGTGTACTTTATCCAATCCTGACTTATCTATCCGTAAAACGAGAGTGGGCGGCATAGGACCGAGACTCGCCAATGATCCAGTTCTAGGTTTCACATGCGACATAACCATCGGTAATTCCATGGCTGTGCCGTCGCAGCTAAATGCCCTCGCCGATCTTTCAACATGTAAATCGCCATTGTCACATTCGGAATTCGTTTTCTCACGGACGAAAAATGTGTTAAACCAAAAATGAAACATCTTTTCCTGAAAAATGCAGTAAAACACAGTTCATTGATCTCTGTCGTGCCAAATAAGTTAATAAATATTGCAATATGTACCTTTCGTTTCATTTTTGGCTTATAATTATAGAACTCCACCCGTATATCTCCCGTTAGAGCGACAGTGTGTTGCAGTGAGATGCATATAGAAGATGTACCTTTCCGAACCTCATAATCATCAGAAAATATCCTTTTATTTGATTCCGAGATTACAAAATGCAGACCTAAAAACATGAAATGCAGAAAAATATAATATAGCACAAATAAAAAGTTGCACAAGAAAAATATTACAAAGTTAAAGAGAGAAAGGTACGTTTTATTTCTTAAAAAGTTAGTAAAATAAATTCCCGTTAACGATAACAATCCATACATAACTTTTATACTAGTACTTACAGCCTTGACCTCCATTGAAAATAGGAGCCGGATCCAGTTGTATTTTACGCAGTAATAATGTTACTGGTTCATAACTGACACCTTCTTGGAGGAGGGTAGCATAATAATCCACATACCTTCTCTGCGATGGTATCGTTACGCCTTTCCTAAATTATAATAAAGTCGAATAAATAAGATAATTCTCAATCATCAAGACATCATTATATGCTAAATCTTCAAATCTTCTGTAATGCTTACCTATCGTGAGTCCGTTTAGTTCCATAATAATTAAGGGCTTCTGTGGCAGTGGGAAACTGTTTGCTATGAAGTAAATAGCAGCACACCATTACACCCGTCCGACCTTTGCCCGCCTTGCAATGAACTGCGGCCACATTGTCCTTATCTTGGGATAACCACGACTGCACGTCTTCGCAGAAAGGCTTAATCTGCTCCAACTTTGGTGGATTGTGATCATCAAATGCATAAGTAGCTACTCTCTGTTTGAACTTTTTACAATCATACGATCTCTCAGAACACCTAAAACATTATTATCACAATGATATACCAGTCATTTAAAAAACGTTTTAACGTTAAATCTTTTCACTTACAGATTATAAATTTTATAATGATCTTTATGCTTCGATTCCAGTAGTTTATTCCAGTTTCTCAGCAGCAAAACCCATCGCTATTAAATTCGCTTTTATATCTAATGTCATAACACTCGCTAAGAAATTTATTCAACATCAATTGATTCATTATATTAAAATGCACAGAATACTATGTATTATGCATATTATATTTACGTTACTGTAAATAGAGTATGTACAATGCATGATATTCTAATATCTAATTATTTCTAATTGTTTATATGTGCAAAACAATAAGACAAGGATACATGTGAGATCAAGATTAAAACCATCTTCTGTGAAACGTTTACGGCGTTTGCTAACTAGTCCCTTTATGGGATTAGTCATTTTCATGTTGCTGATAGTATTGGCCATACTCGGCTGGCTTTGTCTTAACTCTCCTGCTTCGACTTCGATCGAATCACTTTCCGCCACCTCCTCGGGAATCTCTTCTTCTGTCTTTTGATTCTCAAAGGTTCTTTTAACCTGTTGTCAGAATTACAAATAGAATAGAATAAAAAATTTAATTATAATTAATTTTAATAGCATGCTACACACATTTGAGGAATTAAAATATAAATGCTTTACCTGAGGCTTGTGAGCTTGTGAGGCGTCACATGAGCCCAGTTCTGGTCTTCTTTGTTCTTCCAGACAAACATGGAGAGGAGTTACGGAGGCCGAGATATGCTCAGAGATTTTACTGTTCAACCTGCCGCTAGTGGGTCTCCTGCAGGAAAAGCATATACCCATCAATTCCCAGAACATGTGTTCCTCTACTTAGGCATGTTTTTCATCGAGCATGTCCTATTTCTCCATCACGAAGCTTGGTGCTGGTTCTTGATCGGACGTGGATCATTTTATAACATATCACCATCACCAGTCTGATGGGATTTCACAGAACACACAACAGTAAAACTCAACAGAAAGCGATGATATAGCCTTTAGGGAGAAGCTGTCCACACAATCGCGGTGGCAGATGATGCAAATAAGGAATGCACACCATACACT
>NW_011627245.1:131877-176184 GCF_000204515.1 Acromyrmex echinatior | reverse complement strand
AAAAATCACAAAGATCACAATCATCATTATTAACTTTGCCAATCGACAACCAATGGAGAAGAATAAGAGAAAGAGAGTATCTTACGGGAGAGAGAGTACTACTTTTACTTGGAAGGAGGTTGAAAGACTCGGTAAATGAACGGAAGCATAAAAGATCACGAAGGTATCGGAGTGGATCGTTTGGGAGTTCACCGAAGTATCACCGGCCTACATTCACGCGCGTTTACGCCGAACGCGGTCACTGAAGTTAGGAGTACGCGACAGGGATGATGGGTTAGCACCGCGCGATAAAGCAGCGGCGACGAGGGCGATGCTCGAATCGCCGCGACTCTGGCTCCTCGGTGATCGAGCCGATCGATGCGATGCGATGGGACGCGATGGGATACGATAGGATGCGATGCGAGACGAGACGTCGCGTCGTACCTCCGGCATTCGCTTTGCCGTGCCGCTTCGCCAGGCCGGATGACGACAGAGGATCCGCGAAAAACCGCAAGAGAGACGGTAACGAGAGAAACGACAAAGCAGGATTTTAGGTTTTAGGTTAAGTGCGCTCGCACTCTACTAAAGAGAGAGAGGCAGTGAGAGGAGCGGTCCTCTCTCTTCCTCTCACGCGCGCTCGGCAGCGGCGGCGGCGCGTTCGTTTCTCGCGATTGACGGCAGCGACGGAGATAGAAGCTTTGATAGCGTAGGGTCGCTCGCAACCTCGTGTACCATCTCACGAGCACGTTACCTTTTCTGTAGATGAAAGAGATCGAGGGAGCACGACGACAGACTCTGCGCTGAATCGAAGCTGATTGAAGCCGAGCGGCTGACACAACGCTCGCGCTACTCACTCTCTTACTGTTTCTCTCTCTCTCCCTCTCTCCTTTTCCCCTTCCTTTACTCACTCACTCACTCACTCTTTCTCTCCCCCGTGCGAATGGACGACGACGACTGATCTGATCGCCGTCGTTCTCGCGTTACGTTACCCGGGGGCTGTTCCGCGGCGGAACGGCGGTGTATTACCGGCACCTCGCTTCGCGGCAGCGTCGCCGACGGCACGTAGTACGCTCGACACGCGTTGTTAACGTTAACGCCATGACAGCGTGTGCGTGCGTATGTGTATGTATGTCTTTTCTCCGTTTTCTCGCCTCTCGACCCCCGCGGGTGGCCACAGTCTCTTCTTCGTTCCGTTCCGTTTCGTTCCGTCCCGTAGCCGCACGCATGCACGCACTACGCACGCACGTTACACACGCATATATATGTATGTATTTATGTGTGTATATGTTGTATGTATTCTCGCTCGCGACTCGCCGCCGCGGCCCATTCTCGCGTTTCTCTTTCGGCGCGCACACTCCGATCGCGTCATCGCGAACGAATCGCGGGATCTTTCTGGATCGGGTTGGAGGAACAGGAGGAGCAAGAGACGCATCACACGGCATAGGAGAAGCCGAACGCGTCGCTCGTACGTCCTCGGACTCCTCGAGATGACTCTTCTCATCCTGCCGCCGCGAACGGACTTCGCGTTCTTTATCCAGGCTTTGTCACACTTAGACCCAGTTGCACCAATGTCACTTTGATTTTAAGTGAGATTTAAAACTCTATCTGTTTTAAAGCCAAAAAGAGACAGAGACAGAAAGAGTTTTACGTAACTTACTTATGATCAAAGTAACGTTAGTTCAATCGGGCCTTTTAGGCCTTAGTTCCACCAACTAACAATAAAATTTACTTTAGAACTTTAATTTCGATTTAACTGTTTATCTCTTCTTAGAATTAGAAAAAATAAAAAATAAATTAAACCAAGATTATAGTAGGTAAAGATTTAAATCATTAGTGAAATCAGGTGGGTTTTTTATTCATTTTTGTCACTGTAGATTAATTCTAATCTAGATTTAATTTATTTTTTATTTTTTTCTGATTCTGATTAATTTCTACTAATATACAGAGTGTCCTGTAAGTTTTTGCCGACCGCTTTTGTGTAGATAGAGCGGACTAAACTGAGTCGAAAAGTACTCTACCATTTTCCAATTTTCGTAACAGTTGACAAGATATTAATTATTAAAAATTGCCGAATATTGGTCTTCAATAAATTTTTACTTAAATATTATTAATTTTATAGAAAACTGCAAGAGACAAAAATCATTTATTTTCTTCTCATAGAACTCTAAGAATTTTTTCAGAATTTTTTATGAACTATTTAGTATTGCATTTTCTTTTTATCAACTCATTTTTATCAACATGAGAAAATATGATATTAAAAAATTCTGAAAAAATTCTCAAAATTTTATGAGAAGCGAGACAAAAATAAACAATTTTGATGTCTCGCTGTTTTTCTATAAAGTTGATAGTATTTGAATAAAAAATTATTGAAAACCAATATTCAGTTATTTTTAGTAATTAGTATCTCGTTAACCATTGCGAAAATTGCAAAATGGTAGAGGACTTTTCGATTCAGTTTAGCCTGCTCTATTTATACAAAAGCACTTGACAAAAACTTACGGGACATCCTGTATATAGATTAATTTTAATCTTGGTTTAATTAATTTTTTTTCTAATTCTAAAAGTAGAGTAAGATAAAAAGTGAATAAGATAAAGAGGTAATATCTATATTTACACTTATAAGAGTATAGATACGATAGAAAGAATAAAAAATTTCAATTTATCAGCAGTTGGGAATTAAATCAAGTTTTGTACATACACAACTTGACTATGAGTATATAAAACTGTACTCGTATACTAATAAAACAAATATTCGCGCAAAAATTTATTTGAATATTTATTCGTTCAAAAATTATTGACCTGTGGCAAAATTTAATCATTTCGAAATAAAACCATTATAATCCAAATTATTTGTTTTATTTTTTGCAATTATAGTTTCATGGAATAATATCAGAATTTATTTAATGCGATATTGACTTATTTTGGCTGATTGTTGGACTAATACTTTTAATTGATACACTGTACATAAAAAAAATATAGCTAATAACATCCTTAAAAAAATAAGATCATTTTGTTACGAATTGTATCTCTTACTTAGAAAGTATCAGAAAAGAATATCGAATCAATGGGCTTCAATATCTTCCAGATAATAGAGAATTTAAAGGTTCAAAGCACACATATATCATTTCATGCCCCGCTGTGATGTCCCTTTGTGTGTGATATGTGGTGATACAAATCAATACAAGTGTTGTTCTGTTTTTATTGCTTATTGAATACCAAGAAAGATAGAATAATAATGTTTATGTCGACTTGTGTCATTAAATGGAAAGTACTGATGGCTATTAATGTGGTCGCGTTTATCCAAAAGAAACCTAAATGATAAGATTCTTTTTTTTTTTAAATTGGTAATCATCCCTTTTTGGGACACAATACCATCCGGTTTTTTTCGTCTTTTTCTATCAGAACGTAATGCTAAATAGTTGTGTTCCAAAATTTACTGTCAATACTGAAAAACTATAGTTTATGTTACGTTATAGATTTTCAGTATTAACAATGAATTTTGGAACACACCCTTTGTTTCTATTTAAAATGAATCGTTTATTTGCCCGATTTTTCCTTCAAGATGCATTCGGCTTGGGTACTTTGTAGCTAAATTCAATCAGATTCTCACTGCAAATCTATAGTCATCCGTGACTCTATATGAAATTTGTTACCTTTTTGTTATCCATAAAAAATTGGTAGTATACTTAAAATCTGTCTCTATAGATTAACTTCATAGGAAGCTTCATTTTGTGTGTTTTTCATTTAGACCCAGTTCCACAACTCACGATTAACTCTTAATCAAGGTTCAATTTATTCATTGTCTCTTTTCAATTCTAGAAGCTAATTACAGCGCGTGAACGCCTAAACTGTTGCAGCTTCATGTCTATTTTCATCAAAATAGATTAACGTTAATCTGTTGAAATTATCCTTCATCTTTTTTTTAGTTCTAACGTAAGTCTTAGAAAAAAATTGAAGAATAAATTCAACTGAAATTAAAGTTAATCTTCATTGGAAACAGATCGGAGACTGAACAAAAATTGATTTTCTTCTCTCTCTTTCTAGAGCGTACAATTCGCACGATTGTGGAAAACATTTCTTTCCATCTTTTCTTTCATTTTTTCTTCTTTAACTAAAAATGAAAGGAAAGACTTGTTTCAGTTACATCTCCTATACATCTAATATCTTTATCCTTTTTCTTATTTTCCATACCTTGCTTTTATTTTTAATGCGGAAAATGTGAGAGACTGAACCAGATTTCTTAGTTTATCCAATTCTGAGGATCGAAGAAAAGAAATATTCGTATCATTTTTTTTCAAAAAACGCGGATGCTTTGTCCTCTAAATGCCTTTCTACGATTCCCTCCAGCCCCTTTTTATGATATCTTTTTCCTTTTCATATTTTCTAACGCTATCTTTAGTGTTGGATAATGTAACACAAAATATTTATACATGTATATATATATATTTTTTTTTTAAACTGCGCATATTTGATTTAGTTCTCGAAAATATAATTTAATATTTAGGACATTGATCTTGAAACTTTATCTTTAAACAGAGTTTATTTCTTAGCATAATACATGCGTTACATTTCTCTTAATTGTGCGCAACCTGATAGAGTTTTAGATGATTTTACATTTTTGCAAATGTGAATGTTTCTTGGATTTATATTGTTTATTTTTTCTGTATTTTTCTCTCTGTACATACATTTTTTTTATAATCTTCCTTAGATTTAGTTCTTATCTTGAAGTAGCAGTATATACTAGGATTGTGGATATCGAGTTAAGTCTGAAATATTCATATCTTATCAACATCTATATTGCTAGATCTATTTTATATATCTTTCTTTACATATATTTACAAGTGTGGAATTAAATAATATATAAGCATTGTGCTGAAGTTAACTGTAAAATTTAGATTTCGCTTGTTAAAGGTTACTGTTGATTTCAGTTTGAAACTGGAAGGCAAAGTAAAAAAAATATATGAAGTATTATTATATCATAAAACTATATATGTAAGAGAATTTTTGATATTTTTATCATTAAATATAATTTGTGTGTAATATATATTTATAAAAAATTCCTAATTTTTTTGTAAAATAATATTAACTTACGTATTCATGTAATTAAATACTACAAACGTAAGTAATAATTTAAATGGTATACGCAAAATTAAGGTCTTACATTTTACAATTCCAATTACATAAAGAAATGCTTAAAAATAAGATTCAAAAATTCAATTAATTTGTTATATAACTAAATGGACAAAAATGCATATTTGTATGTGCCTTTTAAAAGGTATGATGTATATAATAACACGTGTAAAAGCGTATTATATGTAAAAATCTCATGTAGTTTAAGCCTCAATATAGTTAATTGAAGCTGTCCCAAATTTTTCAAATTAATATCATTTTTATATCGTTATTAACAATTAACAATTGAAAGTTATTCTTTTTCACTTTTGCACAATATTCTGTTATACATTTTATCATATACACAAATTTTGGACATGCATGTCTACTAGCTTTAATTATATTTATATTTTAACAGTATATATTATAAAAAGAAATTATATTTCAAATTTATTCTTTTAATTTTGAAGAAGCAAAAATACCGTTTATCTAATAGACATTGTCTATTAGACTTACAACAAATTATATTTTCTATAAAAGGAACTAAATAAGAAAAAATAAAAATTTTGATACAATAAAATGACATCCTTGTCATTCGTTGTCACCATAAGTACAACGTATCCAGAAGAAAATTCCTTTATATCTTATTATAAAATTTTCCCCTACAATGAACTTTTACTATGGAATTATAAACACTTCGCTCGATGAATCTATTTTCGCTATTTCAACATCTTAATACTTTCATAAAAATTTTTAAACGTTCACGACAAGAAAACCACTTCCAACAGTATCGAAGTATTATATGCAGTTTCATGACGAAGCGGAATATCACTCATCGTTGTGGTAACATCTATCTAACACACGAAGAACTGTCGAAAAGAAATCAGTCACAGACAGCGACTAACAAAGAATAAAGTTCTTTCCTTAATCTAGATCCAGCTGTCTCGTGCTGAGCGTTCCCATGTGTAGTTTCGACGTTCTCATCTTTCTGAATGATTTGAGTAAATCCTCCATCGTGATGGGACGCACGGTATCGTGAAATTCTTCATCGTACTCGTCGTCTGTATTATTTTCATATTTAAGTCCGTCGCTACAAATTGAACAACATTATAGAAACTGATACAATGTGACTTCAAATTTTGAAATTCACACAATTCTGGACATAAATTTCGCTATATTCGATTTTTTTTCTATGAAATATTTAAATATACATACTGCGTGCATAAATAATCTCTAATACGATATATAGACGCGTTTCGACAAAGTTCTTGTAAATCAGATCCAGAGAAGCCTTCTGTATGCTTCGTTAATGTTGCAAGTTCTACATTGTCTGCGGTTGGCTCATTTTTCAGTATCAACTGCAAAACTTTTAATCGCTGTTGCTCATTCTGGAATCGATATATATTTTGGCATTATATATCATAATTATATATTAATAATTATGTAAAATTTAAAATCGCATAAATAGCTTTACCGGCAATCCAATATGGAAAGTAGCTGGCATACGACGCAGAATCGCTTTATCTAAATCCTGTGGCCTATTAGTGGCTCCCATTATAATAACAGTACAATCAGGATCAGTTATCAAACCATCCCACAATGACATAAATTGGGCCTTCATCATTGCCGTGGCTTCATGATCCTGTGAATTGCGCGATCTCAAAAACGAATCTGTTAAAATTAAAAACATATTAAGATAAGAAATTTTATTTATTATGCAAATAGATTGTATCAAATTGTATTAATGCGATTAAAATATTATCTGCGATGATAAACTATATCACAAATTATATTAGAATTAAGTAGATATAATTTTTTTAAATAATAAAAAAATAAAATTTTTGAGATAATAAAAGCTTCTAAAATAAATTTAAATATACATATACTTAAAAATAACTATTCTTGATGTACCTATCTCATCAATGAAAATAATACAGGGCTGCAATTTCACTGCCAATGAGAAGACAGCAGCGGCCAGCTTCTGACTTTCCCCATACCACTTATCAGTCAAGATGCTCACGTCTAGATTTATAAAGCGTGTTTTTGCCTCCCGAGCGGTAGCCTTGGCCATCATGGTTTTACCGCAACCTGGCGGACCATATAGCAATACTCCCTGGAAATGACAAGCACAAGGTACTTCTATCTAAAATATTAATTTCTCTCTAAAGAACACACATATCTGGTACCTTGGGTGCTTGAGTCAGTTGTGAATCTTCAAATAATTCTTTCCTCTGTATAGGCAGGATTACTGTCTCTTTGAGTTCTTGAATAACACTATCTAGACCGGCAATGCTGCTCCATGATACTTTGATATCACTTGGATCTATCAGATGATTAGCTATTATCATCTCATAGTCCGTCAGTTGGTCCAAGTCAAAGGATCTTGCATACCTGTCGCTTTCTGCCAATTTACGTAACTGCTCCCGAGCCTAAAAGAATTTATACATAAGATACAAATTATCTGCAGTTAATATTCTGTTCTACAAATTGAAGATAATTTGCGACTCTGAAATTTCATTGAGAAATTATATAAGATTACGCCAAACCTTCTTTTTAGCTCTTTGTTTGGTACTTCTGGTAGGATCAAGCTGACTGATAAGCCATCTCATGCTGAAAAAGCCGATTGCTGCAACACATGTTAATCTTGCTACCAGCATCAACACCTCTTGTCGTGTGAGACCAGCACTAGCTGCCATGTTCATTGTTCACTAGGATATTCTGTAAATCCAATACTTTGTTATACTAAAACATTTAATATGATTATACTGAGTTGCAATTAACAAGAAAAAACAAATATATTTAAGAAACGCAACAATTATAGGATTGTTAAATAACAACTGAGAAGTTACAAGTGCAATAACTTTGAAAAAAATGAGCTTATAGTTTAAGGTCTGAAAAAAAGAGAGGAAGTTTTGTTAATGATATTCACAATATTCTCGTTGTCATATTAAAGAAGAAATATGCAAATTTACGTTTGTTTATGCAACTTGCGATTTATCCGCAATCGTTACCGAATAGTTGCTGGCTTATTCCGCGCTGAGGACTATTCCGCTACGTATTCCTGGCGACTTAACCTCACCGGAACTCACGATTTCGCTGAGCGAAGAAAGCAGAAGAAAGTGGACAGCGACTTATAGGTTAGAACAGAATGCGAGAGAGGAGGAATATGCGTGATATATATATGTATGTATGTATGTAGTACATTCCGCTTGAAGTCGCTATTTAAACGAGGAATTTGTTCATCTGCGCTATTGCACTTTCTAAGTTTTTACACTAAAAACAAAATATACTCAAGTACTCGAATACTGGAATAAAAACATCCGCAGAATAGTACAAATGAAGCAAAATAAATAGGTAAACGAGAATGGACTGAAATTTTATCTATCCGAAATAGCGGCCCGGTAAAAAATTTGTCATACAGGAATATATATAATTATATATAAATATACATAAACATATATAAATATTTATAAACATATATAATTTTATATGAAATATTTCCATACATGTTCTTACAATCTTTCTTTTTTTTGTAAAATTACTTTTTAATGTATATATATATATATATAATAGAATAATAATGTGAAAACATAAAAAATAGTTTATATAATTTTTGCATTGTTCATTTTAGAAAAAAAAAACAAATTTGATAAAATGTAAAAAAAATTGCTCATACATAATTATGCATAATTTTATATATAAGTCTATACATAAGTATAATTTTTCTACATTTCTTCAAATTTGATTTTTTCTAAAACAAATAATGCAAAAATTACCTTTTTATTATTTTTAATATTTTCACATTACTATTAATATTTCTATTACACTAAAAAGTAAGTTTATAAAAGAAGAGAGAGAGAGAGAGAGAGAGAAAGAGAGAAGCTGAACATGAATGTATGAACATATATAGACATATTTCATATATAATTATATATGTTTATGAACATTTATGCGTGTTATGTATGTTTATATACATATTCATGCATGACAAATTTTTTACCGCCGCTATTTACGCATTCGGATAGATAAAATTTCAGACCATTCTCGTTGACCTGTTTATTTTGTTTCATTTGCTCCATTCTGCGGATGTTCTACTTTTTATTCCAGTATTCGAGTACTTCAGTATTTTTTATTTTTAGTGTAAAAACTTAGAAAATGCAATAGCGCAGATGAACAAATTCCTCGTTTAAATAGCGACTTCAAGCGCAATGTACTACATATATACATAAACATATCACGCATTTCCTCCTCTCTCGTATTTTGTTTTAACCTATAAGTCACTGTCCACTTTCTTCGTTCAGCGAAATCGTGAGTCCCGGTGAGATTAAGTCGCCAGGAATACGTAGCGGAATAATCCTCAGCGCGGAAAGTCAGCAAACTATTCGGTAACGATTGCGGGTAAACCGCAAGTCGCATAACATTCATGAACAATTTTTTATCGAGGAATGTACTTTTAAATAGCGAAAACTTTTTTTTTCAATTGGATTCAATAATTAGTTTCAATTAGATTCAATTGGATACTTATTTTTCTACATTTATTATTTTCAAACTTAAAAGAGAAACAGGTATAATCATATCCATATAATTTGAGACAAAATTTGCGATGTGTTGTAAAATTGGACAGAGTTAAAATTTGGAATTATTCCTTTATATTCTGTGTATAATTATATATAATTTTATATAATAATTTTAAATTTTATATATATATTTATGTGTGTATATAATTATAAATATATATAAATAGAGAAATACATATAATTATACACAATTATATATATAAAATATGTCCATTTACACAATTATATACATTTTTATGTAATATTATTATAATTATATATAAAACACTAGAGCTGGTGATTGCCTTTGAAAGAAGGTTCTTTTGGGCAGAACTCTCAAATCCAAGGATCTTTCAATATCGAAGCACATTAAAATATTTAAAAATCTCAAATTCATCAGTCAAGATATTTTAACGGACAACAAACATATAATGGAGATGAAAAATGTAAGTTATTAACTTGTTTTTTACCATGAGTACATATGTCAACAGCATTAAAAAGTTAAAAAATATATAAGATTTTGTATAAACAAATCAATTCACATTCATAATATTTTCTAAAGTGACGATTCAATGCGTATTCTGTATAATAAAGAAAATTCATAGATTCATATATGTATCAAATAAGTATAATTTGAATGCAATTATAACTGCAAAAGGTTTATTTTAGACGAATCTATTATTTATGTTAGAATTAACATTCAATTTATAATTTCATATACTGTGATACATTTAGAAAGTTGCACTTATATAAAATATGTAATCACAAAATGTATGAATAATTAAAATGCATCAATAAAATTATAAATAAAAGTAAATTAAATGATAAAGGCTACGAGTCAATGCAGGATGTTAAGTGCTAATAAATGAATTTTAATATTACAATAATTTCAATACAATGCTAAACGTTTCGATCTTCATTAGGTCATCCTCGGTAACATCAAAATGATATGAATAAAAAAGGTCGCAAATTACAAAAGTACCAAACATGTTCAAATATAATTTTTAACGATTCCTACAATCAAAATTACGAAGAATCTATTTCTCTCGTCATTTCTCCAATATTCCTCCGCGTGTAGTGGATACCTCTGTCCAAAAAAATGTCTCCCTGCAATCGCATGGTCAATTGTTAACAATTAATAAAATATATAAAAAATATAAAAATTAAATTGCATCAACGCGTCGTAGATCGACGTTAATTTTTAAAATAAATCAAATTGTAAAAGTAGTCCTGAACGATTAGAATAATATATAAATTAATAAAATAGTTGAATTAAAGTAGTAAAATAATTGAAAAAAAAGTTTTAATTATCATACCTATTTCTGCAATTAAAACGATTGCAAGGATTCTCATCAATCATCAGTGGTATACATATATATTATATATATATATATATATATATCTCTCTCTCTCTCTCTCTCTCAAAATTATGTTCTCATATATGATATATATATATATATATATCATAAAAGTATGTTCTCTCAAATCGTCTGTTTTTCTTCTCAGCCCTTCGTAGTCCACTCCTGGACATAGGCCTCTTCCATTTCTCTCCATGTCTCCCTTTCCCGTACGACCTGCATCCAATTTGATCTCTCGTGCCTTCTAATGTCGTCGTGTCAGCGCGACTGCGGCCGGCCCACGCTCCTCGTCGACGCCCTCGGTCTCCAACACAATAGACGTTTATTCTACCTCTCATCCTTACACCTGGCCACATGGTCCGCCCATCTCCACTTCAGCGCCGCCACTTGTCCGACGATGTCGGAGACATCGGTCTTCGATCTTATAATATCATTTCTTCACTTTGTCTTTAAGGCCGGAATCAGACTATGCATTGAAGATTGAGATTAAAGATTAAAAATTGAAATTTCAACAATGAAGACAAAAAAATTTTGGCTTCTTTTGTTCTGATTGGTCAAACTTCAATCTTTCAATCTTCAATCTTATTCTTCAATACGTAGTCTGATTCCGCTCTAAGACTGATCCCCAGCATTGATCTTTCCATTGCTCTTTGACATATCAAGTGAATTTGCACTGCGCTAGGTCAGCGTCATAGTTTCAACAAGGCATATATATTGTCACCGGCAATATATATGTCTTGTATACTTTTCGCTTAAGGTTTATGGGAATTTGGGGGGAATTTTTCTGATGAGATCTATCTCAACTTGCCAAATGCTGCCCAACTCAAACCGACCTGCCTCGTCACAATCTCCGCTGTCTGTTTTTGCTTGCCGCTGTCCGGTTTTGCTTGCCCAGTTTAATGGTGTGGCCCAAGTATATATACTCTACATTGTGAATGGTTACTTTATCAATAGTCAATTTTATATTATTGGTGAATATAATCTTGATTTTTTATAGATTCATACTTAGGCCCACCTGTCTGTATGCACAATTTGGCTAACATCTCTTCTAGTTCTGCAGCATCGCTACTGAAGAGTGCAATGTCTTCTGTGAAGCGCAGATGGTTCAGATATGTTCCGTCAACCGCAATTCCTTTTCTCTCCCAAGACAGCCCTTTGAAAATTATTCCAATGCCAGAGAACAATTTTGGAGAAATCGTGTCACCCTGTCTAATTCTTCTCTTCACCTGAATTTTTTCGGTACACATGTCATCGTTGATTTTTATTTTGAGGGTGGCTTGTCTATAGATATATTTTATAATCGAGTATCTTGAGTCAATTCTCGCCAGGTCCATTGCCTCCTGGATCGCCCAAGTCTCCACTGAGTTGAACATCTTTTGGTAGTCCTCGAATGCCATATTAGAGGGATATTGTATTCCATGCATTTAATTAAAAAAAAAATTTGAATTGTCATACCTATTTGTGCAACTAAAACAAATGCAAGGATTCTCATCAATCGTCGATGGTGTACATATAATGTATATGCCATAAAATTATGTTCTCATCGTCAATTAGTAAAATTCTAACGCGCGAAGATAAAATTTGCGTTAGAATTTTATTAATTGACGATTTGAGAACATAATTTTGTGACATATTATATACATGTACATCACCGACGATTAATGAGAATCCTTGCATTTGTTTTAATTGCACGAATAGATATGACGATTAAAACTTTTTTTTTCAATTATTTTACTACTTCAATTCAACTATTTTATTAATCTATATCTTATTCTAATTGTTCAGGACTACTTTTACAATTTGATTTTTTTTTTAATTAACGTTGATCCACCAAGGCAGGTCGATACGACTTAATTTTTATATTTTTTATATATTTTATTAATTTTTAACAATTAATCATGCGAGGAGATTGATTGCGAGGAGATATTGAGAGGAGGTGTCTTTATCGCTACACGCGGAGGAATATTGAAGGAATGACAAAAGAAATAGATTCTTTGTAATTTTGATTATAGGAATCGTTAAAAATTATATTTGAACATGTTATTCGATATTTTTGTAATTTGCGATCTTTTTTATTTATATATTTTTATGTTGCTAAGGATGACCTAATGAGAGTCAAAACATTTAGCATTGTATTGAAATTATTGTAATATTAAACTTAACATCCTGGATTAACTCGTCTTTATCATTTAATTTGTTTTAAAAATTTGAATCTGATTTTAATGAAACTTTGTGAACTTGTAGCTCACATAAAGAGATGAATTTAGAAAATATCAATTGGGGCGGAAAAACAGTTTGAAGGGGTGAAATCACCCCTTACGTGTATAGCATTTCAGCTTTTTCCATTATATCTCGAAAACTATTCGAGATATCAAAAAATGTTTTATACAAAAGTTTTATAATAAAACTCTTACTTTTGTTCATCCATACGAATAATATTTTTTAAAAATAAAAATTTTTTTTAATTTGAAAAAAAAATGTTTATTGAAAATATTATTGTGGATGAACAGAAATAATTTTATTGTAAAATTTTGTATAAAATATTTTTCGAGTAGTTTTCGAGATATAATGGAAAAAGCTGAAAATTGCTGTACACGTAAGGGGTGACTTCATCCCTTCAAACCGTTTTTCCGCCCTAGCTGATATCTTCTAAATTCATCTCTTTATGTGAGTTACAATTTCACAAAGTTTTATTAAAATCAGAATTTGACACCTCGCGAGATTCCCTTGTAAATACATTGATTTTTAGTTTTATAAATAAAAGACTTTCTCTTGAAATTTATGTAAGGATAGTTATAAATTTTCTAAATATATGTAAGAAAGCAATTATTATTAATTATTATATTGAAATGTAAAATTTGACAAAACTTTTAAATAAATTTTAAATATCATTTATGATCAACAAGAGTGGTTCTTTTCTATCACTCTTGGCTGTTCATTTAGTCTTTTTTGCAATTATCTTAATAAAACATTATTTTACTTGAAAAAAGATTTATTAAATGCAAAATGTTCGAAAAATTTCTATGTATCTTCAGTAAAAGCTAATTTCAAATAATTTTTACATATATCCATATATAATACATGTATATTTACAATATATATACAAATTTGTATAATATTTGATATATATTATATTAGACGTTCAAATATTTGTTTAAAATTTGATTTATTTCACTAAAGAAATAAAGACTTAGAATATATCTACTCTAATCTTTATTAATTTTTATTATTCACATGTAAGTTATTTATTTCTAGATTTCTGATAAAAAAGAAGATGAGAATCTTTCGAAAAAAGAGCAGACAATATTATCATGTTTACCTTTACATTTCAAGAGCTATGCTCAAACGCAGATTAAGTCGACTAAATTTGATTTTACATGGAAAATTAATCAAAGTTCTAAATTGTTTAAAGTCGTAAATCAATTATGTTCTCCGGTGTTTTTAGAAAAAGATCATTACCAAATTCTAATAAAATTTTCACATAATAAAACTAATTCAAAAACAGCACAATTTTTTATGTGTACTGATAAAGCATTTATTGGTATATGCACTATTACTTTAAATTCTGAATCACCAAAATCGTTCTTTGGTCGTATTTCGAATATGACATTGTTAATTGAAATATCTGAATATGAGCTTTTTTATGATATGCTTACTATATACTTTGAGTTTGAAATTTTTCATAAATTAAAAAGTAACATTTTACATACGAATTTATCCTCAACATCCTCAACATTATTTTCAAAAGATATAAAATCTCTTGAAGATTCAATCCTTAACGAGCTTCAATCTAAGAATGATGAATCAATTAACTTTATACTGGGAAAAGAGCAATATGTTGTATCAAAAAAATTATTATGTGCCACCAATAGTAGCTATTTTAAGAATATATGTCAAACACATGAAGCAAAAATAGATATGACAAATGAATTAACGTTGGATGAATTAGAAAATTTTAAGATTTTGTTATTAATTATAAATGGTTTAAAATCTGTATCAGATTATCTTAGTTCTGATATGTTGAAAAAAATATTTACGATAGCCGATAAGTATGATGTATTAACTGTAAAATTAACATGCGAACATTATTTGATACGCCATATTAAGATTATAAATGCTATGGAACTTATAGAATTTGCGTTTTCGTTTAATGCAAACTTTTTAAAAACATATTTGATAAATTTTGTTAAGTTTCATATAAAAGAAATTACAAATACTACAAATTTTCAAAAGCTACCGCAAAAAAATATTGCTAAGCTAATGGAATTCATTGAGAAAAATGAAACATTAATTGAAACAAGCACTTCTCTATTTCAAGAATAGCTGGGCATATCTATATAGTTATTTCTGATTTATTTCTGATAGCTACAAATAAAAAATTTATATCGATTAATATTAAATTCATACGTATAGTATTGCATATGTATAATATTTAGCTGTAAATTAACATAATATGATAAAAATATTTTTCAAATATCTTTCTTATTTAATAAAGAAACTCTCTCTTTCTCTTCCTTCCTCTCCCCTTTCTCTCTTCCACCCCTTTATTACAAATAATATATTGTAATTTTTAATGTTTAAATATATAAGAATTTACATGCAAATAAGTATTAATACAAATTAAAAATAATTTATAATTTAAGCTTATATACAATTAAAACTTATTAATTTTACTTAACATAAATTAGCTATAATGTTCTCATGTCTACAGGTTGATCTAAAACAAAAATGTAAAAAATCTTTCCAAAGCTAAATTAACTATAAATGTTTTATGAAATTTCTATCAATAAATATATGTAAGTAAAACTTTCCAATTCTTTAGATCATCCTGTGTACACAGATTCTATAATGTCAGAATTTTTAATCTTTCTCAACGAGCGTTTGTTTTGATGTATTCAATGTTGATTTTGTTTCTTCAGTGTTTATCATAATTATGTATTTCGATGTTGTATTCAATTTAGATATTAATAAAGTGCAATTTGGAGAAAAACCAAATTAATTGCTGATCAAATTATAACTTAATTTAAATAAATAAAAAAATAAACTTACGTTTCATTAATTATTTATTTTTTTATCAATTTATTTCTAATTCAAAAAGATCTGATGTTGAGCAAATTATATTTAATAGAAACATACTAAAGATGGAAAAAAATATTGTAAAAAAATTATAAATCAGCTATAAAAATTATAATTATACTTTATAATTAATCATCTCAAAACTTTTACATTAAGTTTAAAAATAAGAATAAATATGATATTTTAAATATCTTTTGTTAATCTAATTTTTGCAATTCAAAATATAACTTTATATTGTTTTTTTTAGAAGAAGCAATTTGAAAGTAAAAAATAAGACTAAAGTATGAACAGTAAGAGCTGTTTAATTCATTAAAGAAATTATTTTCAAACAATAACAGTATTATTGAAATTTAATGTGAGATTAAAATCAGTCAAAGTAAGAATTCAATTTATTTTATATATAATAAAAGCTAGACTCATGATATGCCATTCATTGAGGTATTCATAGTCATAGATCGATCCACGATTAATCTCATTTCAGGCTAGTTTCTTCTTCTTCTTAAATTCCCCTGTATGGATTTCTCTATTGGGTTACAGTATCATGTTTTGATCTTGCGATCTAGCATTAAATCTTCGGGGGCAGAGGTTCTGCTTAAATTCTTCATATATACAGTTTAACCAATATTTATTCCAGAATCTTCTAAATAAATCTTCAGGCGAGTTAGGTTTGAATTGGTTCAAACCAAAGTTTAAACCAATCACATTTATTAAATTGTGGTTTGAAAAGCGTTTTTTAAGTAAAAGATTGATTCAAACTAGTGTTCCTACAATAAGAACACTAATTCAAATCTAACTCAAATTGGATCTGAGAATCACGATTATGAATACCCTAAATCTATCCATTCGTTATTTTACTAATATTCATTAATTACGATAAAATTTGACTATGCAAAACTTTAATAAAATTATATTTTAAAATGAATCTCAATGAAAAATTAATCTTAATAAAATATAGTTTACTAAATTAACATATAGTGAATTATACATAAAAATCCTTCATGTATCTAAATAGTATCTGATTATTCAGCTTCTTTCGGCAATTGGAAACAAAATATTATTTTACTGAATGATAATATTATCTGAATGATTATATTATATAATCAATTTCAGCATTGATAAATAAATCGATTATTTTGAAATTTTTCTCATAAAAAAAAAGGAGATATCTTTATTGAAAATTGTCCAAAAAAACATTATTTTCGTCATCTACATCGTTATATATTTAGATTGTGACAAGATTTAGATTGTTGGACATGATTTAAATCTAATATATTTTGAATATACTTAGATAATTTATGCTTTATAAGTTTTTATAAAGCTTTTAACCTATCATTAAATTTTAGATTGAATTTCTTTCTTCTGATTTAGGATATTGTCCTATGATAAAAGGGATTTCGGAAAATTAAGGCTCAATCAATAATTAAGGCTGTGTTTCAAAATTGATTACCAGCACTGCAGATATGTCGTCATAAAAACATGTTACCAACAGCGTTCTAATTTTAGGGGAACAATGTAATTGCTCACTGCCAATCACAGCGACTTCTGCGTAGGGAGTTTAGGGTTAGTTTTTTTAAGTGCTGTGATTGACTGTGTGTCCTGTGTGCAATTAAACCGTGAACAATTGCCATATACTCCAATTTTAGTAAGCATGCAATTAGTGCGAATATGCATTTTTAATTGAAACGATATTCGCCATCTTGGATGCTGTAGCTGCCTTACCTTTCAGCCGCAGCAGAAAATGACGACAAAATTAGTGATGTCTTTACTCTTTCGCAGCACTGCCACAGCGTGTGAGACTCATGATAAGGAAATCATGAGTATCACGGATGAGAGCCGTGATACGTCATTCGTACAAAGCTTAATTTTTTTTAATTTGTACGAGAAAAGGAAAAGAGTTAATAAAATTAAGTTTTACTAAAAAAATTAAATCAAATTTTTTCGGAGACGCTATATTGTGATAAATATAGACTGTTATATTTATATATGATAAAGTATTCTCGTAATAAAGTATGCATTTGTGTGTGTGTGTGTGTGTGTGTGTGCGCGTGCGTGCGTGTGTGTGCGCGTGTGTGCGTGTATATATATTATTAAATTACAATTTCACATTTAATTATAATTTTCATGCAATATATTATTTTTTCATACATAATTATTCAATTACAATTTTCATATAGTATTTAATCAATTATTATTTTTAATTTATTTATTACTATTTAATATTATTATTATTATTATTAATGTGAATATTATCTTTATATAATGAGTTCGTTAACATTATATTATTATATAATTCTAATTTAAAAATATACTTGCTATAAACAATTTCCATGATACGATTGAATTATGTTTTTTTTTTTAGAAAAATCATTCTGTAGCTTTATAAAAACTATAAAAACATCAAATTTATAAGCGCCTTTCCAACCTACAATATGGCAACGAATCATGTGACCTGGAATCCACTACAGATTTGTTCGCGTCGCATGCTCCAACTTCTACTTTCTCCAAACGCGCTCGTTAGATTGAGTAGAAGCATGTTGCTTACACATCAAAGGTACCGACGCTCAGTGTCACATATATTGTATGTACTTATACTGTGTCTAAACCCTTGAAAAACTGATCGGAGAGATAATGAAGAAAAAATTCGTGGCGCTTCTGTCGCTGACAATCTTGTTTATTCAGTTTTAATGGAGGTGGAAGTACAGTCACAATTATAATATTATCGAAGTAAGAATAACACCAGTGAAAAATAAAAAGTAAATATCATAGTAAGAAGATACTGTATTAACTTGTACCAATAGACAAACAAATGCAAAAGAAAAAAGAAAAGTTTTTTTCAAAGCACCGAAGGTTATACAGTTTTAAAAATTTGGGTAATTATTTAAAATATACGATTGTCACCTCCGATTTTGATGAAATTAGGCTTATTTGAAGTGTTTTTGCACAAAAAGAATCTGTAAAAAAAAACACGTTAGGATGACCTCGCGAACCGAAATATTAAGCGTTAAAATTGACGACTATAGAGGTTAGGAAATCCATTATATCGAAGAGATGCAGCGACATGTAATTTTGGTCATATCCACATGCGCTGTGGTCATGTACGCATGCATTTAGCGTAACTGCGCTAGAGATATCAAATGATTGTAGTAAATTTCGTAAATGCTATTTCGGAAAATTTTCTGCATGTTTATGCCCATTTCCACCAATGTAGATTAACTTTAATCTCGGTTCAACTTACTCTTTGTCTTTTTCTAATTCTAAAATTAGAAAAAGATGAAAAGTAAATTGAAACGAGATGAAAGTTAATTTACATTGGTCTAGTTTCCACCGAGGATTTAATCCGGATCAGAATGTAAGAACTGTCGTTCGACTGTAATAGGGGAATATTCGACTGTAGTTGGTTGATTTTTATATTCTGATCCGGATTAAACCCTCGGAAACTAAGCTATTGGTGGAAATGGACATTAAAGAAATATTAGATCTAAACTTTAATCTATATAAAAAAGTAATTCTTTATCATTATCAAGTAATTCTTTATACATCTTTTCAACATAGTACTGAGAATTGGTTTTGTTCCCCTCCCAGTGGAAGGTTGCCATCATTAAAATGATACCTGATAAAAATCCGGAAGATCTTTCAGACCTATAAGCCCGCTTTCAATAACAGCCAAGATGTTTGAATCACTGTTGCTATCAAGAATGCTATCTATAATCAAAGAGAAGAATCATTCCTGAGCACCAATTTAATTTCAGAAAAAGTCATGGGATAATTGAACAAGTTCATAGATTTGTGAGCAATATCCACAAATCACTGGAAAAGAAAGAATATTGTTCGGCAGTATTTTTGGATGTCTCACAAGTCTTTGATCATGGGATTGCTCTACAAAATTAAAACTAACTTCCCTGGGTTTTATAATATCATAAGTACCTCTGAAAAGCCATTACTTTTTTAATGAGTAGTAGTAATGCTTTATCAAATTTATGCCATAAAGACGGGGATTCTACAGGGCAGTGTGCAGGGTCCTATATTGTACCTATTGTATACGGCTGACCTACTGGCAAATGGATCTATCATGATCAGGATATTTGCAGATGATGTTATAGTTTCTCACGCCGATTCTGCTGTTGCCTCTTTCATATTGCAGAAGAATTTGGACGATATTTCTTCCTGGATGAGAAACTAGAGGATTTTGGTAAATGAAACAAAATTGACGCATGTCATCTTCACCTTGAGACAAGGAAGCTGTCCGGCGATTCAGTTTAATAACTCTGATATACCTCAAATGGAGTTTGAAATATCTTGGGATTCATCTGGACAGGCATTTGACCTGGAATAGATATATTTTCATAAAAAGGAAACTCTTGGCTCGCAGTTACGAAAAATGTACTGGATGTTTAATCATAACTCTCAATTAAACATGGAAAGTAATACAATATGCAAAGTTATTCTCAAACTTATTTGATCATATGGAATCAAACTTTGAGGGCGTCTCATTCCAATATAAAACGGTAACCGCTCACGGAGCTCTCAATGAGCTCTTTTATCTGATTGGTTTATATTTTAAAATTTAAATGGCCAATCAGATGAAAGAACTCATTGAGCGGTTATCGTTCTGAATGCACCCAATAGCATTGTTCGTTTTGTCTCTCGGGGTTGCTCCGAATGAATCCAGCGTAGGAAATGTAGGATTCACATTTTGTACGACATCCGACATTTATCGTAACAATGAATGAGCGAGTTCAAGATAGCAAAGCTGCTAGACATGCTTGCCGAGCGAATGAATATGATTGGTTCTTACCTGTGGATCCAACCAATCATGTTTAATTGCTCCGCGAGCAGACCTAGCTTTGTCGACTTGAACGCACCAATTGTCAGATGTCGTATGATGGATGTCGTATGTAGTGTGATATCTATTCTACAATAGAGTCGTAAGTCGTAAGCCGTAAGAAATTGACCAATCACAGTTAAGTGTATGAAGAATAATCGATTATGATTGGTTAATTTCTGACGGCTTACCACTTTCGTCTCTATCAGGTGCTTTCCATTTGATGACACAAGTCGACACAAGTGTCGTTCTATCTTTGTCAGTTCTGAATATCAACAAGGATAGAAAGTCGATTTGTGTCGACTTATGTCATGAAATAGAAAACATCCATTATAGAACAGGCTGGAATCCTATATTTCAAGTACGATGGGTTCATTCGGAGCGACCCCGAGCAGCTTCCGAGAGACAAAATGAACAATATTACTAGATCTGTTTGCATTATTTGTATTTTTGGCACTCGACATTTTCGCTTTCTCTTTTTTTAAGGCCAAATATATATCTATCTCATTTTAAGTGCAAAAATATTTGGGGATTTTATGCAACGCGAACAGATCTATTGTTTCATCTTATATTCTTTTCACCAGAGAGACAATCGAGGTTAGCGTATGAAATCACGTGACTCGTTTATCATTAAATATGAGCGACGACTGACGAGCGACTTCATGAACACATACCTTTAACCTTGATGCTTCATGTAAAAGCCCTTACTCTAGGGACTCTAGCCCCACATAGGGACACTAGCCACACGACGCAACTATTGACGTCGCCTAGCGGTGATGATGGAAACGAGAACGGGAACGACGGCTATCAATCATAGCGCATGCGCGCAAATGTCGGTGTGTCGCGTGCGTGTATGCCGTATGTCGTCGACTCGACGGATAGACGAGTGGACATATTAAACGTGCGGAAAGTGGCAGCGGAGCGGAGAGAGTGCGCGTGAATCTTGGTGACGCTGTCGCGACACCACGTACGTCACGTATTGTACGTACATACGGACATACGCGAGTTCAAGTGAATGGGGAGAAGAAACGCGACGCAGGTATAGGCACAGGTACGAAACATCATCGTCGTTAGTCCCCTCCATGGATTTAGGTTACCGCGGGTATGGCGAACCGGACGGATCCGGATTGATGCTGCGGGACAGTGTGAAATGTACGCGATAAGTGCATGTCGTTACCGCGACCAGAGAAGTGTCTAGCAAGTTCGTTCATACGTTTAATTCACGTCTCTGATACACGCGCGCTCGCGTGTGTGCTTGCTTGTGTGTATATGTGTGTATGTGTGTGTATGTGAGTGTGTATGCGCGCGCGCGCGCGTTGCGGCGTCTCTGTGCGGGATCTCCGTGTCTTTTTCTTCTCCCTCCCCCTCCTCTTCTTCCCCCCCGGTATCTCCTTCTTTCTATCTTTGTCTCTGTCCATCTTTCCCTTTCTCTATACAATTTTCTATGTGCGGTCGTCTCTTGGATGTCTCTCGATACTGCACGAAGGCAGTGGCAGCTATCGAAGGACTATCGCTATCACTGTCATCGTCGTGTTGTGTCAACGTAACCCACGGCAGCGGCATCACCACCACCACCACCACCATCACCAGCACCATCACCGACGCCTCTTTCAGTAATTAAACCAAACAAAATGGACACCGAGATAACGATTGAGCGAACATTCGTGTGATAGTTCCCCCCCCCCCCCTCCTTTCCTCCCCTCATCCCTCATCATTTTCTCTGTTTCCGTCTATTCTTCCCCCTTCCCTCCCTTCCCCACCTTGTCGTCTACCTAGGTTTCTTGTTTTCTTCAGATGAACTTTGGGAAAAAAGATGGGATCGCCGTTTGCACAATTGTGAGTCCTGCTCTATCTTTCACATTCGATCATTAATATCAAAAGTAAATCCTCATTCGTTGATCCTCATCCATGAGTGACGTGATTCCACATGCACGATGCATGCATCGATGGTATATTCCGATATACTCCAGACCTGTTTCTCTCTTGGCGATCTTTTTTTCTTTTTTTCTTTTCCTTTCGACGTAATGTCTGTAAACGCAACGTTCTAATGCCGCTTTTCACTTCGGCCACGCGAAGTGTAACACCGTGTGACTGAGGTAAGCAGATTTTCCAAGAATTCGAATATCTCGACGGACGATCAACATGCGACGATTTGTTTTTTCTCGTTCAAACACATGGATCGTCCAACTGCACAGATGCTTCAATATCGCCTACCGGTTTTCCACGGGAGCTGTGATAATTACGACAACCCTAGTGAGATTATGTCGCGCTCCTTTTTCTTTTTTTTTTATAAATTATTCCGCGTTTGTTGCATTGCAGACATTTGACATTACAGACATACAACAAGCGTGATTCCTTTCCATAAAGAAATCGCGCACGGTTGCTGTGTGTTTATACATGTAGTAGCATGATCATTTAATTGTAAGACATATGCGCTTAATCATTGGGACGTGTAAATCCCTATTATTCGCACGTATCAACAAAATCCTGATGCATGTTTCTCGAAGGATTTTCCTACGTCCATTTGTGAGCGGTGATCCTCTCGTGAAATTCTGCAGGTAGGATTTATACAGAATCTTTTCGACATGCTCGAACAAGATAAATGAGGATACGATTCTAATCAATGACTGTTGAGAGGATTGGTAACATGACATTTGAAGAATTTCTTCTAAAAGAAAAGATGATAGGAAAGTTAATCGAACTAAGACGATAACGGTTCATTTCGTCACCCGAGGTGTCATCTGCTCAGTTTGAAGTTAATAAAGATTCAGACGGCTGACAACATAACCATTGAGGTGAAAGAGAGATTCGGCGACGTTTCCTCGACATTCGTCCTCGCCCTCGTCCGTTGTTTCCATGCCCGTCGCGTTGTCGCAAAGAGAGATTCGGCTGCCATTTGAGCGTGGCACATCGGGAGATGTATTCGAATCGATACCTGCGGAATACGATTGGTTAATCGAATATCCTACGCGCGGCTATCGGACTTTATAAGCTAAAATCTGATTGGTCCTCTTTCTCGTGTAATTTCGACTCCTGTCTTGCTGCTACCAATTGCGCGGTGCGCCTTTACCCGCGATATTGAATACTCGATGCGTTGCCAGTGCGACTCGTCCGTAGCGTTGTTCTCCGATGTCTTTCTCTTTTAGTTCTTCATTCCATTTCCCTCTCTCTCTCTCTCTCTCTCTCGCTCTCTCTCCGTCTTCCGCACCGTTATTGCCTGTCCTTTCACTAAATTCGCATGACTCGATATACATACATACATACACATATACAAGGATTCATAAATCTGTCCGTTTATAAAGAGAGCATGAGCACTTTGCGAGTTTCGTTTCCATTTTTCTTCATATTTCCGATAGGCAACGCGCCATAATTAAAATTTCTCATTTGGCGTATCCCGAGTTCAATTGTTATCATGGCAGTTACCGTTTTGTTCGTTGCATCGCACTGAGAGAAAATTTTTGGGTTAAAAATGAACGAACCAGAAGTTTGTAGAGTCATTCTTGAAAAATGTCGCATATAAAAATGTACTGTAGCATACGTTATGTGTATATTATCCCATACAGCACAAAATTTCCAACAATATCGCTGCAACATGCGATATTGCAGCTATGTAGCTGCAACTTTGTGCTGTAAGGGATAGATCTTTCTAGTATTTTTGTATGCGATATTTTTTTAAGAATAAAGCCCTTAATCAATTAAAATTCTGGGCACGCATTATGAAATTATTCGGAATGGATTCCGAGATAGAAATTACTCCGTTTTCTTCAGAAATATAATAGAAATCTAGAAAATGATTAAATCAGAATCCATTTCGAATAATTCTGTAACATACCGTGGTTTTTACCTTAACTAGAATTATAATAGATTCAACCAAAAAATTTTGATTTCTTCATTTTCAACTCGAATTCCAATTACTGCAACCAGATTTTTTTTTCCTGTACGTAGCGCTACTTAATCATTGTAATAATTACAATCCCAAGCGAGATATCTGCAAATTTTATTTGGCGTTGATATTCCTATTTCTGCGTTTAACCCTGAAACGGCAAACACTTTTCGTACGTTCACGAACTATTTTTATACTTGATTTTGGCGAGAACGAATATTTCCCAACGTTTGTTTCTCTCCAGTAAATGAAACGTAGAATATGATTACAAGAATAAAATTCAAGAAGTTTTTTTAAATCACAAAGTGCGAGAACAGTTTAAATAAAAGAGAAACGTCTATGACTTGAAGTTATCGCCGATTCTCGCAGTGCATTTCTGTTTTCAAGGTTAACTTACTTGTGATATTGATAGTAATCGAAAAATTTTGACGCTTCAAGCGACAGTGAGAATGAGAAATCGCGTGTAAAATTCATTTCAGATAATCGAGGGTTCATGTCAAAATTTAGAGGGTGGAACTTTATTTCATCGCCGGAACTTTATTTTTTCGCAATAAGTTTATTACAGTTTTTTAAGATTAATTTGGGGAATTTTGGGGGGATTATTACATTTCGGATTAATTGCGTTAATGTCGACAACCATATCGACACGTAATTATTATTTCTGAAATTAATTCATTCGTTTGAATAATATATATATTAGTTCAACATCTTAATACTTAGACCGTAGTGGCGCTTTGGATTGTAATGTTATTTATTTCATCGATTCCACTGTGTCGCATAATACGAGAAGCATTTGAAGAATCAGAGAATACAATCATGAAATGATTATTGGAGATATACAAAGATTCAATTACATATTACACAATTTATTGAAAGTTACGAAAATGAAGAATGAACGAAATAGAATATTTATAATTTCATTAATCGTCAACTGTAGAATTTGTTTACTTTTGTTATTTTTGTCTCGTTTTAAAAATACACAATCAACTCGCAAAATAGACAGCATAACTGGCGGTATCTAGACACAGATAAATTTCTTGACATTTCATCTGACAGGAATTTATAGGTTTGAAATAGGCTCACGCTAGTTTTCACAATTTATAGTTACCTAAAGGTTTCCAAAAAAAATTATCAATGAAATTCATTCATTTCTCGGTAACTTTCAACCTTTGAAGGGCAGAAATGTAATTTTAAAATCGTGTTTGTCTGCGATTGTTTGAGAAAGATTTGTTACAATTTATTATTGCATTCATGTATTTCTTTCATTCAAAATATGACATTGTTGTCACTGCAGGCTCGATTCTACTAATTTAACAATCTTCATAACAATCTCTTAGTATACCTTTTTCTAATTCTTCTAAAACTTTAATCTAGTAATTTACTCTTTATTTTGTCTAATTCTTAGAATTAGAGATTAAAGTTAATTTTACAGTGGTGGAACTTGACCGTAGTGCAGGCTTTCCTGTAAAGATTAATCTTCAGGTAACTATGTAGTATTATGAAAACAGATCTTGAGGAATGATTTTGAAATATGGTTGCCGATAGGACGCAGTGTTTGTTACGCGCGTGAGAAAAGTCAGATGTTTTTGTCCCACGTCCACGTCTATCTACGATATCATCGGACACAATTAGCATGTTTGTGGAAGAGCAGTACTGCGATAAGAAAGTCGCGAGGAAAAGACGATAGATCCGCCCTTATCGAATCCACATGTCACATTTCTTGCTGATCAAAGTGAAAACAAATCGTACGTAATTATACGCAAAGAACGAAAAATCTCAAGGAGAAATTCAATAGAAACAAGGCCACTCGGAGCGGAAATAATTTTCGTATGCTTTCATACTATATTCTTCAAAGCTTCGTTTCCTTTCCCTTCTCTCTCTCTCTCTCTCTCTCCCCCCCTTCAAAAGTATATACATTGCGAGTATATTCATTCTCAAATTTGATGCAATGAGAAGTGTCAAAAGGGACGCAGGTAAAGCGAGCGAAGCTAACGGACCCTATCGGGTCGGTCCGTCCGTTTTGATCCGTACTTCCCATTTCCCGTTCTTCTCCCTCTTGTAGCGTAGTCTGGAGAAAGATATAGATATTCATTTCGCTCTCCGAATGCGGAATACGCAGGTAAAACAGACCTAAAACAATTTACGAGATCGAGTATATATACTCCTCGGCGCCGTGCACGCGCGCGCACACGGGCGGCATACACGACACATACGAATGCGAACACCGGGCCGAGAGCCGGCGAACGAACTAGCGACACGAATGCATGCTGCACACAGCAATGCGGCGCGCGCGAGTACGAACGAGCGAGCGAGTACGAGAGAAAGAGAGAGAGAAAGAGAAAGAAAGAAAGAAAGAAAAAAAAAGAAGAGAGGAGGTCGGGAGATGCGCACGCCACCAGGTGGTACGCCGAGTCGAGCCGAGCCGAGCGAGGAGCGAGAGCGGTGTGCGGCCTGGTGGCTGTGGTGCCGTCGCCGCTCGTGTGCCCGCCTGCGCGCTAGCAACTAGAGGTGCTCGCTCTCTCGTCCGTAACACACCGGCGACGCGCACTCGGGGAAGCGAGAACGTTTTACTTGCGGGGAAACAGTGGTAGTGTAGTGTAAGCGTGGTATAGTGGCAGCCTCCTCCTCTTTCTCCTCCTCCTCCTCCTTCTTCTCTTTCTCTTCCACCGTGCTGCAACGGGTTACGGGACGGAGTAAGCGAAGACGGAGAGTAGTAGTTGTCCGCCGCGTAGTGGTGGGGAAGGAGCGGAGTGAACGCGAATACGTTCGTGTGAATGAGTGAGAGAGATGCATATATATAGATAGACGTGTGATATGTGTGATATGTAGATGTGTATATGTGCGGAATGATTCGAGCCCGCGGGACACGCTTGCACCTCGATGATCCGCGCCGCCACGGCTGGCCACAGCAGCCACCGCCAGTGAAAATCGCGTGAACGCACGCACGACGTACGCACGTACGTATGATATATATAATATGTATATATATATATATATATATACATATATATATATATGTATAATGTATAATGTATGATGTATGTAAGCGCGCGCGCGCGCGGGCGGACAAACGGACGGACGGACAGCAGACAGACAGACAGACGGATGGATGGATGGATGGACGAACGAACGAGGGTGGTTTTCTGACGAAACGCCGCTGGTGGCGTGCAGCGGCGCGTCCTTAGCCGCGAGATATGCCACGAGACGGTACGGTACGGGAGCGAAACGAATAAATACGGTGTTACTCCTCTCATCTGGCTGGTTCGATCACTCGCGCTCCGCCGTCACCGCCGCCGCTGTAAGAAAGTGCCACCGCTAAAAAAGAGTACTTGATACTTGTGCGGGCAGAGACGGTGCGACGCGGAGTGACGCGCTGCCGCCCGATGTCGGCGAATATCGAGCGTCGCGGTGGCCGCGCGATAACGACGAATTCTCTCTCGCGGTGGCCCCGAATGGAAATCTCTCTCGCTCTCCCCCGCATCATTCCTATCCTCCTCTCTTTCTCTCTTCCGCGATAATGGCGTACTTTCCGTAGTCATCGGGTTTGTCGTTTTTCTTACTCGCTCCTTCTCTCTCTCTTTCTCTCTCACTCTCTCTCACTCTCTCTCTCTCCACCGTTCGTCGCCGTCATCATCGATGTGTCGACGACGCGAGTGACCCCGACGACGCTTCTCACGTGAGAGAGATTCTCGTTCTTGCCGCGACGCCAATTTCAGCGTATGCCATAACCCCGCGACAAACCGCGGCATAGAGACAGGCGGCTTCTTATTTCACGGCTGTAAAGACGTGACGATGAGATACAGCCGAGCGTGAACTGCCGCGGTGAAAGAGAGAGAGAGAAAGAGAAAGTATATAGAGTCTCTCCTTTTTTTCTTACCACCGTTTGTTCGTTCGTTCGTTCGTTCGTTCGATGCAGTTTCGACCGCTCGTTCGCTCATTCGCTCGCTCGCTCGCGCTCTCGCTCTCTTGTTCACTCGCGCACGCACACATCGAGTGAGTATATTTTTGTTCGTTTTCCGCCGAGACACGAGAACGTTCTCCTCTTCTCTCCCTCTCTCTCTCTCTCTCTCTCTCTCTCTCTCTCTCTCTCTCCTCCACTCCCCCCCCCCCTCCCCTGCACCCACACTGTCGCACGTCGCGCTGTATTTGTCAGTGTGTATCAGGTTTATACGTTGCTCCAATTTTTTGTTTCATCTGTTTTATTCTTCTCCATCCTTCCTTCGCTCTCCCCCTTCCGGCGTTCTCTTCTTCGTTTTATTCGACGTTGCCTATCGATCGGCGATATCACGTCGATTTTCGTCAGTCCGATGAAACGTTTATTTTACGAGACGACAATGCCATATTGTTACACGCAAGGAAGCCGCGAGTATTGTTCGCTCGCGCCGGCGACCCCGCGATCTGTCATAGTTCGGTAAAAGTTGGGCACCCCCTCCCTCCCCGCCGAGCTTGATAATACCTCTCTCTTCTCTCTCGAGTTTCTCGACACCTCGTGTCTTTCTACTTTAATTCCTTCGCTCCCTTGTGGAGATGCTGCTCCACAATGAATTTTGTCGCTCGCTATCGTATAAAAAAATAATGACTCACTGAAAACATTCGCCGTGCATGGAGTGCCATTGACTGCGTTTATCAGAAAAAGCAGCCTTGCAACTATTATAAAATTCTTCAACATGATCTTAGACATTTAGATTCAGTAAGGAATCTAAAGGTAGGACCAATCATGTTAAAGAATTTTACAACAGTTGCAAAGCTGCTTTTTCTGAATGGCTGAATGCAGCCACTATATTGGCTTGCGTCGAAAATTTCCGCTGTACACTCTCTAAATTCTTTAGAGTGGAATCTCACTCTAAAGAGTGAAAATTGAGCCAGTCTTGAAAAAAAAAGTGGGTCAATTTTCTTGAATGTTCGTTTCTACCAGGTTTAACTTGCTCTTTTTTTCTAATTCTTAGAAAAAGATAAAGAGTCAGTTGAACCAAGATTAAAATTAAATTACATAGAGAAGCGCATGAGAATGAGATTTCACTCTTCAAAATGAGATTCACTCTAAAAGTTTTAGAGAGCTTGTATACGTGCAGTGAACGTGCACGCCGCGTGTCCGGATGGTGATTCATTGTTAAACCATTAGACAAACTCAGATAGTTTACGGTCATTTTGCACAAATATGCGAATCATATAATACCGACAACGATCGCGTCGTGCCGTTTGTGCGCGCGACTTCACGCCGGAAAAAGAGGTAGCACTCCCGTGCGGAGTGCCGCTTCTCTTGCGTCTCACTTCGCGTCGTACAGCGCTTTTCATTTATTTCTCTTGTTCGCGGCGATTCTAATAATGCCCCTCTCGCTCCTCCCCTTCCTCTGTTTGCGCTCTTCCCTCTGAGAAACCTCGATATTTCATTCATGACTTTCATGGAAATTATTACTCGTCTCTATTGGGATCTAATAGCATCGGGATACGCAAAAGCCGTAACGCAAAAACGTTTTTCTGTGAATATCTCGGTATGTCGAAACGATTCGGTTGCGAAATAATTCACGAAAGATGGCAATTATTATGCCCCAATTACGGCATAATATATCGTCCTCGAACTCTATACTTTTATTTATACACCTTCCTTTACGTAGACATATTTATTTTCTTCCTTTCTCGATTGATGTTCCTCGTACTCTTGAATAAATCTAGAATTGTAGCTGTTTATTGTTAGTACTCATGATATATATATATATATAATTATAAGGTTTTGATATGAAAATATGGCCAGATGTTGCAAGCTGGATATATTCCGAGGGGGAAAAGTTATGGCGATTATGAGGAATTGAACCATAAGCGTATAGCTTTTCCCCTTTGGCGTATGTCGCTCCAACGAAGAGAGAGAATCAATAGAATTCTTATACCGTATTACATACATAAAAACTTGGAAACCTGCAAGAATATCCAGAGTATGTAAAATTTTTTTCAATTGTTTCAGACAGCAAGAGCTTGGGTTTACTACCATGGGCACGTTACTGGCTATAAAAGAGATCGTACAATATTCTCCTAAGTCTGAAATGGGGACGAGGAGTCCTTCAGCGTAGACATGGACTACGATCTGTTTGGCGAAGATGTCAGTGGCTCGATGCTCGAGGCTCTTCCTGATCTCGGAGGGAACGATCACTTCGATCCTGCGCCTGCGAATAATTCCGTAGCGGTGTCTAGAGACGGTCTGAATTCCGGCCCTAATGGAGGAGGGAGTTACATTAATCAATCTTATAACATTTCTCAAGAATCTCCAATACAAAAATTAACCTCATTCGGCGGATCTGAATTTGGTGGCTCGAATCAATTGCAAAATCCGTCGCAGCGCAGCATGTTTAACCAAAATCTCGGTACGTTCGATAATAGCGCCACACCTCAGCGTGCTATGGTGCCGGGCGCGTTTCAAAATCAGACTCGTAATATTGCACCGCAACAGCATAGGGGGCCTCATCCGGGTACCGGTGGTCAGTATCCTAATTACAATGACAATATGTACTCTATGGAGCAGCAGCACTCGATGGCTAGAGCCAACATGAGTATAGATCCTAGCCAACAAGGTTGGCCGGGTAATGGAACTGGTTATCCACAGATGCAGAGGCATTACAATCAGATGGCTCCGCAGCCTGCCACGTACAGGCAACACATGCCACCACAGTATTCTCATCAGCAAGATCAAGCTGGCGTTATTAATCAAAAGATGCAGCAGCAACAGCAGCAGCAACAACACTTTAGTCAACAAGGGATGATAGGCAACATGGGGGTTTTGCATCAATCGATGCAACCTGGCGCGACCGGTGGGGTCTATCAGCATATGGTTGGGCAGCAACAACATTACCAGCAAGGTAATTCGGTAGCGGCGATGTATCAGACGACTCCCGGTTATCCTGGTTTCGCTTCGGCGATTCATCAGCAACAGCAGGCTCAACAACCACCTCAGGCGAGAATGCCGCATCATCACCCGGCGCATCCGACGCATCAACCGCATCCGTCTCATCCTCAACAATACCCTCAGCACACTCCTCAACATCCGAACACGCAACAACAACCGACGATGGATCCTCAATATCCCCATCATGCCACATCAATGTTTAATCAACCCCAACATTCGGCGCCGCCACAGCAACAGTTCGGTACAGCACCGACTAAACACTCGACGAGTCCACAATATCGCGCCGCATTCCCACAGTTATCACCACAAATGTCGCCACGGCCACAAATGTCTCCGCGTCCACCAGCGGTGCAGCAGCAGATGTCACCGCGACCCATTATGTCGCCTGCCAAGCCCACCACGCTTTCGCCGCATCCTCATGTTCAACTTCCTCATCAACAAGGCAATCAGGCTAACGCGATGTCAGTGTCACCCTCGTGTCCGCCCACATCTATGCAAATGAATCCATCATCGCAGCAACAGCAGACTACTCTGCAGGCTCTCGAACAGATGGTGATGCCGGGAGTCGCTGTGTCGAATTCCAGCGTTCCCACTTCGGATCAGTATAATCAGTTCCAAACACGTCCGCCAATGTCGCAGACACCGAATGTTCTGCCACAACAACCGACGGCGCAGAGTCCGATGCCAGGCCAAGTCACGGGGCCCAGAATGCCAATGCCTGCTCAGTGGCAATCACATCCACAACAACAGCCGCAACAATCGCAGATTAGGTCAAGTATCGGCGTTACCGAGGAAAGAGGTGGCATAGTAGAGCAGCCTCAGCAAGCACCAATAGTATCCGAGCAGAGTACTCCGATGTTCCCCGTCACTGGACCGGAGACTACTGTTCATAACGTTGTGGAAACGGCGACAACGACGAGCACAACGACAACGAGAGAACCTACGACGTCGACGGAGAACGTCGTGCAGAACCCGATCGAAACCCCGAAACAATCAGAACCCGAGCCTTCTTTGCATCAGAGCGCTCAGCAGACTCAGCAACCGGATGCAACCGCGCAACTCGGTCCACCGCAAGTGGACACATCGGCACAAAATAATTCGCAAAATAATTTATCTTTAGATCATACATCTACGGTAGGAAATATGCCTACACCCGCGAGTATATCTCCGATTGAAACGGTGCAGTCTCTTCCCGCGTCCAGCACAAGTGGCAATATGGAATGCACAAATGTGACGTCATTACAACAGCAACAGCAGCAGCAACAACAACAATCACAACCACAACAACAACAACAACCACCGGTTATTACACCGATTCAGAATCCTGTTTCTGGTATTGAGAATCCGAGTGTGTGTGAAACGAAACCACAGGAACAAAATATAGAAGTACATCAGTCGCCATTGAGCAGTACAACACAACAAGTTATGGTACAGCAACAATCACAACAACCACAACATACTCAGCAACAGCCTATCAATTGCCCTCCACAGCAGCCGATGCAACAGCCAGTACAACAACCAGTGCAGCTTCATATAGCTCAGCCACAGGTAGTCCAGCCTCAGGCTACGATATCGCCTCCTCAACCACAGTTACAATCGCCACAACAATCTCAAATGAATCAATCGCAGCCTGTTCAAATAAATCAACAATTACAATCACAGCAGCAAATACCTCAACCGCAACCACCACCACAACAACAACAGCAACAGCAGCAAATTGCACCCACTCAACAATCGCAAATTCCTCAACCCCAACAGCCCATATTGAGTCAAACACAGCCGGTGCAGCCTCAACAAATTCCACCAGCGCCTCAGCCACAACTGGGACAACCACAGCCACAGTTGGGACAACCACAGTCCCAACTAGGACAATCGCAAGCCCAGTTAGCACAACCACAACCACAGTTAGCGCCGGTGGCTCAGCAGAGTCCGACTTGCGTTACACAACAGGCTCAATCGACGACGGCGACACCGCCACAGACACAACCATCCCATATACAACCTCAGCAGGTCGGTATAATACCACAAGGTGCCGCACTGATACCATCTCAGATACCGCCGCAGATGCAAACGCAGCCGATACAAAATCCGACATCTCAGATGCAGAATCAGAACGCTCAGGTGCCGCCTGGACATTTAAACGCACAACAAATACCCGCAGTCAGTCAGACTGCCGGTATGGTATTGCCGCCGCATCAAGCTGCGGTTTCCGTGCCAAATTCGCAAACACCACATCAGGTATTATCAATATTGTTAAAAAATATCTTAATATAATAATTTTATTTAGAATATTCTGTGATATATTCTTATGATAAAATGTATATATTTATGAAATATATATTTTACATAAATCAGTTGTGACAATATATATTCCTCATTGATATCATTTATTTTTTAAATAATAGTATCATCCTGGAGGCGACATGATCACCGGCAACACAATACCGAACATGTATAGTATGCCGACTAATCCTACACAAACCCCAGTCGCAACTGCCGGTTTTGGCACGTCTTGTGCACCGCTCACGCATCATCAAGAACGAGCCGCGTTGCAACAGCAGTTACAGGAATTGTACTGCATGCCACCGGCTCCGGAAAATCAAGAAAAGATTGTCGCCTTACAGGAGAAATTGCAGGCGTTACAGCAGCACGAAACGAATGATCAATGTAATGGTGGTCCACAATGTATATTACAAACACCAATGTTTACAGCTGCTGTAGTTGATAGTCCACAGGTAAAGTATAATTTCTTTGTCATACGATGAATATAATTTATTTACGATGAATATAGTTTAAAAGAAATATTTTATTTGAGAAATTATAATACTAACATAACTTTTCTAATGTCAATTGAAAAATCAACATTACTGTTAGTCTAACTCAATTACATGAAGAATATTTGTATAATTAATATTTGAGAGGCTACATAGCAAACGGAGATTTAAATGATTTTTTTTATTTATAATTTTTTCTTCTGCTTATATTATATCTTTGAAAAAAAATCATTTATCTATTATATCATTTATCTAAATATTACCGAAAAATAGGTTTCCAGTACTACTGGACGTGGTCGTAGTAAAGGTACACCTCGAGCAAAGAAAAGTCGTAAAAAAGCCGATAAAGAGGCATCTGCACCTACCACTGCCACTCAGCAACCTGAGCAACCTTTGTCGGACAATAAAGTCACTCCAGGTGATAGCAGCAATGTAGTAGACAGTGCTGCAGATTTGGAAGACATTAAGCCGTCTTCTGGGGATATGGAGGAGGAATGGAATAAAAGCAGAAAGTCCCGATCGCCTCGAAAACCACGCAAGCCGAAGGAACCTAAAGAGCCCAAAGAGCCGAAACCTAAGAAGGAACCAAAACCACCCAAGGAACCAAAATCACCGAAAGTGGCGAGGAAGAGAAATAAGGATAAAGACAAAGATTCCACAAAGCGTAACAGAAAGTAAGTATGATATCTAAAAAGGGACATATAATTACTCGTGTATTATAAATTAGCGTTATATTTACTAATACTCTTATAGAAAAACTAATCAATCTGAGTCCGCTGATGATGAAGTTGTACGCGAAAACGAAGAAACTGCCGTCTCGGATTCTAGTGCTGTTAAGGATGCCGAGACAAAGGTCTGTGAATCATCCATACAGGGTGATCAGGAGCAAGTAGATTCTTCCACCAATGAACCTATGTTATCCGAAATAAAGGAAGAAGGCAAAGAGAAAACTGGGACAGAAGATGCTACAGAGGAAGATAAAAAAGATGAAAACTTGGAAGCGACTACTGCAACCACTGAAAATACAACTAGTAAAAAGAAATCTGCAGCTAGGAAACGATCTAATACTGGCAAGTCGTCTGGTGGGAAAAGTTCCAGAAGTTCTAAGTAAGTAATAACATTATTTTATTAATCAATAATGTTGATAACGAATACCATATAATGACTATAAAATTTTATCATTATTTTTTTCATAGAAAACGCAAGAGTCGCATTGCCCCTGATTCTGATGGCGAAGAACTAGCGGCAACGCCTCCGCCATCACCGGAAGCAGGTGATGATGTGAATAAGCGGCGATCCGCGAGAAATACTCATCGCAAAAAGTATGTAGATGATGTAATGTTGCGGTTCTCTGATGATGATGTTCCTATGCAAGAAGCTCAAGTATCGAAAAAAGTGGAGGGTGCAAATACTTCAAAGCCTGCTGCCACCAAAAAGGAGAGTGGTGAGGGCGGTGAAGTCGGGCCTAACAAACCCAACTTTGTATACATTGTATGTATCTTTCGAATTGCTAACTCTAAAGATTGCGTTTGTAAAGATTGTTATAACAATCTCCAATTTTAATTATATTGTTTTATAGAACACTACAGATGAAGACTCTATGGTTGTGCAACATATTTTATGCTCTCGAATGGGAAAGAGAGAAGTTAAGCCCGTAGTACCCAAAGTAGAACCTCCTATAGAAAAGAATGAAAACGCGGATAAAGAAGAATCTGACAACAAAGACGCGACATCTGATGATTCTGTGAAAAAAGAAGGTACGGAAAATACCGAGAAAGAAGCGAAAACCGAGACCAAAGACGAGGGAAAAAGTGAAACCGATAGCGTAAAAAAGGAAGATGCAAAGAAAGTGGAAGAACCTTCCTCGGATTCGAAACCAGTCGAGACTACCGCTATTGTCGAGACGAAGCCACAGTTCGTCGAAGTCGAAGAATATTTTGTTAAATATCGGAATTTTTCGTATTTGCATTGCGAATGGAGAACGGAAGAGGAAATGTACAAAGGCGATAAGCGTATCCAAGCTAAATTAAAAAGATTCAAACAGAAGCAACAACAAAACACCAACATTTTTGAAAATGTACTTTTGACGTTTGTTATTTTAACTTATGAATATGACATTGATAATGATTGCATAATAAAAACCAACATTAAAAATAATTTAAAACTCATTTTATGAAAATCTTTTTTTCTTAGACCGAAGATGATCCCTTCAATCCAGATTTTGTCGAAGTTGATCGAGTTTTAGATGAAGCAACTCACAATGATCCAACTACTGGAGAAACAGTCCGACATTTCTTGGTCAAATGGCGATCTCTGCAGTATGAGGACTCTACCTGGGAATTAGAAGAAGATGTTGATCCTGAAAAAATAGCTCAGTTTGTGAAATTTAATAAAGTGCCACCAAAGGAACAATGGAAGGTATATATTAAAAATTTGTACATATATATTTTACAAAATTTAAAATTAAATATGCAAATGTTTTACTTATCTTTTATATACATTCATGTATATATTCTTGTTATTCCAGCCGAAGAAAAAGCCCAATGCTGCAGCCTGGGTGAAATTGGAAGAATCACCAGTTTACAAGAGCAATAACATTTTAAGACCTTATCAATTGGAAGGATTGAATTGGCTGCTATTTTCATGGTACAATGGACACAATTGCATTCTCGCTGATGAGATGGGCTTGGGAAAGACGATTCAGTCTTTGACATTCGTGGACGCGGTCTACAAATACGGAATTCGCGGACCATTCTTGATTATAGCTCCGTTGTCGACCATTCCAAATTGGCAGCGAGAATTTGAAAGCTGGACCGATATGAACGTCGTGGTATATCATGGATCGTAAGTATATTAACGCAAATATATTAAAGTATACTAACGCACGGAAATTAATTTTATCTATGCAAAAACAAACTGAATTGTCACTGTTATAAATTTAAATTATAGTGCGGCAAGTCGTACCATGTTACAAGAATATGAAGTTTATTACAAGAACGAGAAGGGACAACAAATCAAAGATTTAGTAAAATTCAACGTGTTGATAACAACGTTTGAGATTATTATAACGGACTTTAATGAATTACGTGGATACAATTGGAGACTTTGCGTTATAGACGAAGCTCACCGATTAAAGAACCGAAATTGTAAGCTCCTTGAAGGCCTCAGACAATTGAATCTGGAGCACAGAGTACTTTTGTCAGGCACACCATTGCAAAATAATGTCAATGAACTGTTTTCCTTGTTGAATTTCCTCGAACCACAGCAATTTGCAAGTAACGAAGCATTTTTGAAGGAATTTGGTAATCTAAGCAGCGAAGGCGAAGTGCACAAGCTGCAACTTCTCTTAAAACCGATGATGCTACGTCGCCTAAAGGAAGATGTCGAGAAATCGTTAGCACCAAAGGAGGAAACTGTTGTCGAGGTGGAATTGACTAATATACAAAAGAAGTATTATCGCGGAATTCTTGAGAGAAATTTCTCGTTTCTCGCTAAGGGCACTACTTCAGCCAATATTCCGAATCTCATGAACACAATGATGGAATTGAGAAAGTGTTGTATCCATCTTTTTTTCCGAGGATCAGATACAACTAGATTACAAGACCGGCGAGAAAGAAGATTCCGAGGCGTATTATCACGCTCTGGTGAACAGCTCCGGAAAGATGGTCCTGATCGACAAGTTACTGCCAAAACTGAAAGCCAGTGGTCATCGAGTCTTAATATTTAGCCAAATGGTAAAGTGTCTGGATCTGCTTGAAGACTATCTGCTGTATAAAAAATATCCATACGAAAGAATTGACGGTAGAATTCGCGGAAATCTGCGACAGGCCGCCATTGATCGTTACAGCAAACCAGACTCGGATCGGTTCGTCTTCTTGCTCTGTACGAAAGCAGGTGGACTCGGCATTAATTTAACTGCGGCTGACACTGTCATTATTTATGATAGCGACTGGAATCCACAGAATGATTTGCAGGCGCAAGCTCGATGTCATCGAATTGGGCAGCAAAAAATGGTCAAGGTATATCGTTTACTCTGCCGTAATACATATGAACGTGAAATGTTTGACAAAGCATCTCTAAAATTGGGACTTGATAAAGCGATCCTGCAATCCATGAATACTAGCCAAGGAGGTAAAGATCCCAGCAATAAACAATTGACAAAGAAGGAAATCGAAGATCTACTGAAAAAAGGTGCTTATGGTGCTATTATGGATGATGACAATGCTGGCGACAAGTTTTGTGAAGAAGATATTGAGCAGATTCTTGAGCGAAGAACTCAGATTATTACTATAGAAGCAGAAAAAGGCTCGACGTTTTCGAAAGCGAGTTTCGCATGCTCATCGAATCGGTCAGATATTAATATAGATGACCCCGACTTTTGGAAGAAATGGGCGAAGAAAGCGGAGATTGATACCACGGAGAAGAAGGAGGAGGATGAGCTAGTGATATCCGAGCCTCGGCGGAGGACACAAATTAAGCGTTATGGTCATGACGAATCAGTGGTTGACATGTCTGAATTGGATAGCTCAGACGAGAATAGCGATGATGACGCGATCGGCTTGTCTGGCAGAAGTAAGAAACGTCGCGACAAGTTCGGCAAAAAGACACGCAAGTTCTACGATGAATACGTGCCACGCGAGGGCGAGGTAGTATACGGCAGTTGGGCGCGCAGCGAATGTTTCAAGGTCGAGCGTGGACTGCTGACGTTTGGCTGGGGCCGCTGGGAAGAAATTCTGCAGCATAGCCAGTTTCGTCGCGGTTGGCGCGAAGTCGACGTTGAGGATTGCGCTCGCGTCATTCTGCTCTACTGCCTACGCTATTATCGCGGCGATGAAAAGATCCGTAGCTTTATCTGGGATCTTATCACGCCCATTGAGAACGGTGAAAAGGTGAAGAACGTGTCAGTAAATACTAGTAGCAGGAACAGTCGGCAGAAGAAGAAGAGCCGTGTCCGAGAAGGCAGAGAGACCCGGGGATCGGTCATCAATGGCGGACCGAGTGATCCCAATCATTGGAGCAATGCGGAAAAATTCGATGGAGACATCTTTCTTGAGAGCAATTACAGAAAGCATCTCGGTCGACATGCTAATAAGTAAATATACACAAAATTATAAATTGTGAGGAGTTTGAATGTTAGAGGAAACATAAGTCATCTTAAATTTTCTTCTAAATTACAATGTTATGGAGTTTACAAGTAATATTTGTTTTTCTTTTGCGCTTTTATTTTTATTGATTATTATAAATCTTCAATATTTGTTATTTTTTAAATTAAAATTATTGGATGCAGTAACACACAGTTATTTATTTAATTTCTCAATCTTTATTAATTCTTATTAAGAGAATTTGATTTATTGTCTTTTATCTTACAGGGTATTATTGCGTGTACGAATGCTGTATTATATCAAACACGAGATTATTGGCGACTTAGTACAGCATATCAATGATGGCGTTCATGTCAGGTGAGTCCACATCATTCTTCTCCTCTCACGCTTTTTCGTACCATAGACTACCATCTATCACAGATTCGTGTATACTCACATATGTGCTTACCACGGAGCTTAGCATAGTTGCATGTGCGATGTATTTGTTGATATCCTGGGAGCTATACCTGTATGAGGAATGCTCATAGAGCCCGGATCAAGTTGGTCCATGTAGCTCTGCAGAACGACTACCAATTCGTTTTTTACCCTACGCTACTAATATGAAATCGTTTTTTCCCCATCCTGAATGCACGTATCAATACGTTAACATATACACGTGCGCTCGCGAATCGCTACGAGAGAGACGCTCTTGCACACTTGGTAAAACTGTCGCGAGGATGATCGAATTTCTGCAACAGAGTGGTAAGCCATAGGACTTGTTGCTAAGCAGTGCACTGTAATCGAAGGGAGATAATCGGAAACGTGTAATTTTAAAATCTTAAAGAGGGATGGGGGGGGATCCGGATATTTTGTGTGTCGTATTATATTTCTGAAATTTTTATACAGAAAAAATCCCGTATTATTGCGAAGGGAAATCTCCCTTGAAATCCCTTTGTAAATTTATTAATTAAAATTTCCCTTTATAAATTAATGAACACGCGCTGGTATCGGCACGTAAGCAAATTGGCAAACTTTGTAAAACGAAACCGCCCTGCAGTGCGTTGCCGCTAGACCTTCCACAGTTGACGGACCGACCGGCGAAATGGTGGGACTCGACAGCAGATAAATCCTTAATAGTCGGCTGCTACAAACACGGCTATGAGAATTACGACCAGATGAGGACTGACCCCGCGCTTTCTTTCATTACAAGCTGTCCTCCCCCTTTCCAGAACTCTCAGAACAAGAGTACCACCGAGTGAGTACCTTAGTCATTTTTTTCTTTATTCGTTATTTGTTCATTCTCTCTCTTTCTTTTATCTTCTTTGCCCTGCCTAACTGTCCTAACACTTATGCCGCTTGCACCGCTTTCTATATATATATATACATATACATATATATACGCTTGTACGGTCATAGCTTTTATTTTCAGCAATAGAATGGCGTATATAATGTTCACTTTAGTCTCATTCTTTAACTTTTGAATCTTCTTTGCGAAATATTATCGACCAGTGAATGCTGTGCACAAACAAGCAAAAATTAGAAAGGAACAAAATTTGTTTGTATCTACAACATTTTAAGAATATGGCGTCGTTCTTTTGCTTTCAGACTCTTCTCTGTCAAAGATATTTTGTCACATATATGAAAAAAGCTGCGCGCATTAAAATAGATCATCTAACTTCGCTGCCTTTCTATTTATAGTTGACGTTACGAAACATCAAGAGAGGAAACGATAAATTAAATCAATAGATACCATTCTCTTTTTTTCTAGTTCTCTTCATTCTACGGAATAAAACTTGGACAGGAATATCGTGTAAAATAATTTCAAAGTTTATTACATACGTATATCCGCGACGAATGAATATCTTGTTTGTTTTGAAAAAAAAAAACGTTTGATATTATCCTCATCCTGTTATTTTCCAAAATTTCAGCAGTAGCAGTAGAGACGATAACAGTCTGGAGAACGATATGGAGGATGGCGAATCTCCTGGAATGACAAAAGATTCGAAAGACTCTGACAAATTTAGTCGAGAAACACCAGCAGATTCCCCTGCCATCTCGAGTAAGGCGGACACGCCAATACCAGAGGCTAGCGGTAGCCACGACGGAAACGACGGTCTTATCACAGATGACGAAAAGTCATCTTGGCCGGCTGTGGTAGAGCTTAATACACGACTGCGTCGCATGATATCTTCCATTCAGCGAAATGTTAATAAGAAAGAGGATGTTAAAGTTATTCCGAAACCTGGAAAGATGGGAATGGACAGCGAGACCACTCCCATAAATCATACCGGCATGATGCATGAACCACTTTCGAATATGCAAGGATGGGATTTGCAGCAATTAGCGATGTATCTTTTGGTTAGTATATAAGATTATTTTGTTGTACATTTAAAAAAAAAAGTTCATCACATTATTTGAGTACGTTGTATTTACAGAAGATGGAGAAAAAAGAAAAAATGGAGGCTATAGTAAAAGAACGAGAACGTACTCGATTCGAGGAACAAAAAGCGAAATGGACTCGCCGAGAAGAAAGCGAGTTTCTACGGGTGGTATCTACGTATGGCGTTAATTATGACAGGAAAAAGGCCCAGTATGACTGGACCAAATTCAAAAGTATTGCTCGATTTGACAAGAAAACAGACAACGATCTCACAGATTACTATATGTCGTTTAGAGCAATGTGCAAAAAAGTTTGCAACGCGAAACTGAATGAAGAGGAAGGTGCGTCCTTTTTAATTTTTTTTTTTTTAATTAATATATTCAATTTTATTAATTTTTATTTATACAATACTAATTATATAATTAATATTTATATAATTGAATATATTTTTGTTTGTTCTACGTAAAGTATTTTACTTAGTTGACGTTGCAGATTTTACAGATGTTCCAGTGGATCAGCTGAGTCCTGCCAAAGCGAGACAAATACTCGATCGTGTTGATCTTCTGAGCAAAATCCGCGAGGAAATCCTGTCGCATCCGCATCTCGAGGAACGACTCTCGTTGTGCCAACCGTCGGGAGACACGCCGGATTGGTGGCAGCCAGGGAAACATGACAAGGAATTGTTACTCGGAGCAGCGAAGCATGGTCTCGGGCGTACTGATATAACTATACTAAACGATCCGGACTTTTCGTTTCACAAGCTTCTTACGACGAGAGGAATGTATGCGAGCACGCAGACTCCCAAAGTAATAGATAAGTCCGAGAAAGCGATAAAGATCGAGAATAGAGAAGATATTTTGAAGTTTGACAAGGACGAGATACTTGTGAAACTGGAGAAAGGCGAGGGAACTTTAAAGATTGAAAAAGTTGGAGCGAAAAAGGACAAAGACCAAAGTACTTCTGATAAGAAACCCGAGAATGTGGACTCTGAGAAAAGCCAAGTGGAATTGACTATCGTCAAAACAGAAGCTAAACCTGAAGAAAAATCTATCAGTTCGTTGACGATCACCACCGTCGCGAGAACATCGGACGTGGAAAACGTCGCTGTAAAGAACGAGGAAAAAAACGAGCTAGCGATAGAGCCAATTAAATGCGACAGCACCAAAGCTAATCAGACAGGCACTGCCAAGTTGACCGATGAAAAGGTCCTCACGAAGGAGGCTAGTTCAGACAATGCGGAAAGTTCTGCTATTGTAGAACTTGAAAAAGAGGATAATGTACAAGAAAAAGATATTAAACACGAAGCCGAATCCGCTGAGAAATCAGATGAGTCACAAGCGCAAGATGTTGTAATGGAAACAACTGAGAAAAATGAAACAGAAATTAAAGAGAAGATCGAGGATGTTGAGAAGAGCACTGAAACTATCGAGCCCATTGTCGAAGATGATAATAATAAAAGCGCAAAACCAGATAATCCATCGATTAAGGAAGAAATCGAGATGCAAGAAACAAAAAATTCGGACGTTACTAAAGAAAAGGCGAAGATTCCGCAAATTGATGATAAGTGCAGTGTCCAGGCTGCAGAATTGAAAGCAATGTTCCCGGATTTAGAGGTGATACAACCACTGTCACGGTTAACGCAGATCGATACATTCGTTTTACGAGACAAGCCGGCGGATTACAGTAATGAGCCTACAGTGATGCAACTCCTGGCACATGGCTGCGCTAATACAGCTATAAAGTGGCCGAAGGTAAACTTTTTTTTAATTTTTGATAAGCTTTTATTCATGCGCATAATATGAAAAATTTAATATGAAAAATATTTTATTAGATATTTAAAAAAAAGAAATTTAGTGTACATTTTAATTTATACACTATATGTAGGCTCAGTATTATTTTATTATGTGTATCTCTGTGAATTCTATTATACTTATTGATTTGCCTTTACTTTTTAGGAACACGCGATCGAAGCTCGTTTAATGCACATTGTGCACGCGATAGAGCATAAAGAGTGGCCGGTGTCGGTGAACTTTAGTGCTGGCGACGAGTTGGAGCTTGCGCAAAACGAAAAGGAATGTTCAGAAGTGATAACAATCACCACGGATCATGGAGTGTCTAGATCTATAGCAAGTGGAAACAACATCTCTGCTTCGAAAAAACGCAAGAGGCATATTGCCATAGATGTAGAGACTGAGCGAGGTAATTAAAAATATTTTTATACTAATAATGCAATTACACGTTTGTTATAACTGATTTATTGTGATTATTTATTTCATTTTACAGCCAAGCTTCATGCGCTTCTCAATAGCAGTCACTTAAGTACACCATCACCCGCGCCCCTCAGCAAACCAGTCGTTCTCTCTGGTTCGACCACCTGGGAGCTCAATGATGAAT
>NW_011627245.1:114989-131846 GCF_000204515.1 Acromyrmex echinatior | reverse complement strand
TCCAGCCACCGCCAGCACATCAACAAACGCGAACGCAGAATATACCCTTTGACTTAAAATACACCGTTCCGGGGAAAACGACCGTTATACCTGGGACATCAAGCACTTTGACGCCTATAGATCTATCCGCTGGGTAAGATATTCAATAAAATATCTAATAATATAATTAGTATAATGTTATGAATATCTTTAAGGCCAGTATTTCAGTTTTTATATTCAAGATCGTCTTAAGTTCTGTCTTGAGGTGTTACAAACCAATTAGAGAGCCGCATTAGCATCTTAAGACATTACTTAAGACAGTTTTGAAATAAGAACCAACTATGAATACTAGCCTATGAAAATATTTTAATGATTATATTTATTTCAGATACCCTAAATCAAACTCTGATAGTAACAAGGACATTATGAATGAAGTTCAAGACTTCTCCATGCCGAACAAAAATAAACAAGTCAGTAGCAATAAAGGAAAATTAGACAGTATGCTTGATAAGCTCATGAAAAGAAAATCTTGCGTGAGTATATTTTTAAGATATTATTAAGTTTTTAATTTTATATTTACATATATATATATATTGTATATATACATACATACATACAATAAATATATATTTATATGTATTTATTTATGTATATACTGTTTAATATCTTAATTTATCCCTTAACAGCCGACAGAGGAACCGGTAGTTGGAAAAGAGAAGAAACGCAGGAAATTGGATGAAATAGTATTGGGATTGAGCGCCGCGAAGGAACAACAAAGCGGTCATTATCTCGAGCACAGCAAAAAGAGTACAATTACACCTAACGTGACCGTGACTCCGACATCGGCGCCGATCGGTCTTCCCAATCCTCCGACAAGTGCTCAAAAACCGTTCTCCATTACCGTTACATCAATTCCGTCTTCTCGAGCTTCGAGTTCTTCTACGCCCGTTTTACCGCCACCGTCGTTGCACTCGCACAAAGATACCTTCTCCGCTTTGCTGGCTCAGGCCGAGCAACAGAATCGTGAATTGAAAAAACAGCAGCAGCAACAACAGCAGCAGCAACAACAGCAGCAGCAGCAGCAGCAACATCAACAGCAGCAGCAGCAGCAACAACAACAACAGCAGCAGCAGCAGCAGCAACAGGCCTTCAATTCGGCCCATCCGTCTTCCTCGAGCAGTAGTCATCGAAAGAGTTACGAGGCAATGATCGCAGACATCAACAAAGTCGCCGAGTACTCATCCAAGATCGGCTCGTTTTCGCATGAGGCTAAGGTGAATAAATGGCTGGCGGAACAAAGCGCGATGTCGGAGCAATTGAGTGCAGAATATTTGAATGCTCCCCGACGTCGCAGACCGCGTGTCGATCCGTCCTTGCTGGATTGGAAGAAACTCACCGGTGAAGAGAATGTCGCTGTTATCAACCGATTAACTGGCAAAAAGGTACGTTAATACAGAATTCAAATTATAGACTCTTATATCTTATGTGATTCTAAAATTGTTCTTCAAAATTGTCTTTCTATCACATATGGATAAATTAGATTATGGATTAATTTTATTAGCACAAATACTATTTGAAATTTAAATAACGTAATAAGTTTTATATAAATAAAAGTTAATTATATTATTTATAATATTTTTATAATAATTTCTACTGTCATTTTTAAGTCATTTATTTCTTTAATCAAACATAAAAATTCATGGAGTTATTTGTTTCCTATTGTTTTTTATAAATTTTGCTGAGTTGTTTGCGAACTAAATTTGATTATTCAAATCAAATTTTCATTCTTCAGGTAACTGGAAGCAAAGCACCTCAATTGAAACGGCTTGGAACATGGCTAATGGAAAATCCGATGTTCGACGTTGATCCGAAATGGGCGGAACTTGTGAAGGAACGCGGCAATCTTCCGCACGATCTACAGAAGAGACTATCAGGTAACGAGCGCAGCAGCGTAAACAAGGGCAAGAGCCCGGGCAGACCACCTATGATGCCCAGCCCTACTAGCCAGCAGTCGGCGAGTACCGCCAATCTGGCGGCAACGTCAATGGCGTCCAGTCTCAACTTCCCGCTCGGCAATCTAAATAGCTCTTTGCTGTCGAGCCTGTCGCTTGGTAATTTCGATCCGAAAAATCCGCTCTTGATGCCATTCGGCGGTCTGACGAACCTGGGCGCGCTCGGTGGCCTCGGTAATATCAGCAACTTGAGTAACATAGGTCTAACGAATTCGCTGTTTAATCTGGCCGGGTTGAATCTGCCGTCGTTGGCGGGCATGGAAGCAGCATTGAATGCGCAAGCAGCAACCAGCAGCGCGGCGGCGGCGGCAGCCGCGGCAGCCGCGGCGGATGCGAATAATCCGGTTGTGAGTTCGGCGAATAGTAGTAGCAAGAATGCCGGCGCGGGTTCTTCGACAAACATTAGCGGCAGCGGTGGAAGTGGTAGTGGTGGCGGTAGTAGCAAGTCACGTAGCAGCAAATTAGATCAGCCGTCGACCAGCAAATCCTCGGCTAGTGGTGGTCCATCAACTTTGTCTGCTGTTTCATCTGCGAGTCTGCCGACTCCCTCGCCGTTCCCGTTTCTCTTCACGAATCCCAGTCTTCTCTACACACCGCTAACATTAAGCGGCCTGAATCCATTCTCTATGCAATCTGGTGGCGTGTCGTCGGCCTATGAAAGCCTTGCCCAATGTGGTTTGCTGAATCCACCGACATCCAGCGCTTCAATAGTGCGCAAACCTACGTCATCTAGTAGCTCCTCTAGACAACGTGAGACCATACCAGAATCTTCAACATCTTCATCATCATCGTCTTCATCGACAACGAAGCGAAAGGAGCCTGAGAAGAAATCTAGATATCCAGTGGATCCAGCCGTAACTCTGCAACAATACACGGATATGGCGGCGTTGCACAGTAGCGAGGAGAGACGCCGCGTCGAGCAGCAGCAACAACAATCGCAGCAGCAACACGAGAAGCGAGAAACAGCAATAACGGAACAGGCTGATGTGATAGCGGCGGATCTATCAGAGAAAAAGATCGAGCGGAAAAACAAAGAGCAAGATGTGAAAGAGACTCTGGAGCATCTGAGTAGAACCAGCGCCGAACTGGTTACGCGAAACATTGATGACGCTCCAGCACGGATAGCAATCAGAATTCTGACCAACAGCAACAACAACGATCGACGCCATCGGCACCACCGCCACTTGAAGTCACTCTTGAACCTGTTGCGAAAAAGATGCGCATCGAAATGGACACAAGTACGAAATCGTCCGCATTGAGTAGCGAAGTACCGACGGTAGAAATTGAACCGGTGACAAGACCATCACCGACAACTCCGATGAAAGTGGCGCAGCAGCCTGCATCTTCACAAGAGGAGACATCCAATGTTCCGCTCGTGGAAACGAGCATCGCCAAGAAGGAAGCAAACGAGACGACGTCATCGACCTCCTCGTCGACGTTTGCGACGAATGCGACATCGCCAACGCAGACTACTGGTGCAAAGAGTGACGGCGGGAAACCTGCCGCTCCAGAAACGGAAGAAGATGGCAAGGGCGGCACTAAAGCGCCAAAGAAGGCCCGTAGCGGTAAACGACTGAGCGTGGAACCACCACCAGAGCGTAAGAATCTTCGTTCGAGTGCCGGTAGACAGGCACGGGCGGCTGCGGAAAGGCAGGCGCGAATGGAGGGCGAGATGCAACAATCTGAACAGCAGCAGCAGCAAGACACCCACGTGGCTGGCGAGTGAGTCACGGCGAAGTCCCGTCGGACTGCTGCCGCAAAACGATGAAGGACAACTACTGAAAACACTCTATGGCGAACTGACGAAAGAAATTCGGTGGACGCCGGCAATCCACCGTTTCTTTTTCAACTCTCTGATTCGACATTGCTCGCACAACGAAGATCTGTATGTAGATGATTCCCTGTTCGACACTGACAAGTGTGAAAGTGTCAGGTGTTTCTAATCGCAATAAAACGCGAGTGTATCGAAAGGGGGCTACAGACATTGGTAGAATCTACCGTAGCCTTCGGTTCGGTTCTTTATTGACGAAAAATGTATGAATAAATGGGACTCTCTCAATTTCGCGGGAGATGGATCGTATATCGTTAGACGTGGACAGTGTGTGACAGTGCACGTTTATTGAATTGAAACAAAAAGAGAGAAATCTCTCCAATACGAAGGCTGCGATAGTATTTTATCACTCGATACTTTGTGTAGTAATTAATTTTTAATTGCGTAATCATGATACAATAATAAAAGTATAGTTTTGTTAAATTTATTATCTACTATCTCTTATTGGTTTTGACCAGGGACTGTTTTATATAAAAATATATATATACATATAGATATATTATAAAATTGTGTATTCGCTATTGCGCATAAAGCAATTTACAAGCAAAGAATGCAACGGAATATAATCGTAATGTAGAGAAAAATAATTACAGTAATAACTTAATAAAAAAAAAGGAAAAATGTAAATATATATACAATTATGCCTATAGAGACAGTAAGCAATCGTGTACTTGAAAAAGGAAATGTATATAACGCAGTGTACTTTTAATTACATTAGGTGAAACAATAAACAGCTTCTTTCGTTGTTTGCAAATACCAAGGATTCGAATCTCTTCTTTTATATTTACATGAAAAAAAATTATTAAATTAGGTATTAAATTATCTATTAAATAATTTTAGGATAGATAGAGGAAATTATTTAAATAAAGACATGGAATAGGTATCTTTATTTAAATAGTTAAAAATGATAAAGAAAAACGTTGAATTGATTTTATAAAATAATATATATTTTATGCAAACAAAATCGTTATGTGATTTGTGCAGTTTGAATTTTATTATAATCTTTCTGTACATCGAATTTTTTTTTATGCATCTAAAGGTTGTGGCACAATACGCATATACGTTTTGCCGGAAGGTAACATCACAGTTTTGATATTGTTATAGGAAGATTTGGCTTCACTGTCTGATACGCTCGGATCAATCATTACGTCGTCTCCTTTCTAAAATGTCGTATAAAATACATGTAAAAATTAACGTGTTAAATCATCAATGATATGTTTTGCTCGATATTTAATTATAAACAGCGGAAAAATTATCACTTGAAAATCTAAGTGAAATTTTATTTTCTCAAACCTGAACCTACCTTCCAATCTACAGGAGTCGCTACTTTGTACTTTTGCGTGAGCTGAAGGGATTCAATTACTCTTATTATTTCACTGCAACGCAAAGTACGAAATTTTAGTGACCTTATATTTACAAACAATAAATAATATTTAACGAAATATGAAACGTTTCTCACTCGAAATTACGACCAGTAGTGGCTGGGTATAAAATTGACAATCGCATCTTTTTGGCTGGGTCAATTATAAACACAGCTCGTGCCGACATGGGTAATCCAGTCTGACTATCGACCTCAACGGGATCCAACATTCCAAATAATGTGGCAAACTTTCTGGCTTGATCTCCTATTATCGGATATGGAAATTCTTCGCCCGTTATCTCACCATAACTCTTTATATCCTAGAATAACGTTTTATTTAATAATACCGATATGAATATATGAGAGAAACTTATTAAATCTGATATTAAATTTTATTAAAGTAAACTTATTCGTGCACTTGCTTTCCACCAAGAGACATAGTGTGTAACACGGTGATCATTACTTTATCTTTCACATTAGCAAACAACAGAGATGTAATGATTCAATGTCTTATACTATTTCTTGAAAAACATCTTAGATTAAATGCATTTATCTAAAAAAAACTTAGGTTGACTACACTGGATTAGCTTTAAAAGCTGCTTTTTATAAATTTAAATGCAATGTCATAGTACAATCAACTTTGATAACGGAATACATATATATTCTATTAAATAACATGACAATATCATTGTTAGGTATTTAATTATTCAAGATATATATTTGTATGTTCTCTTACATTTAACATTACTTTATCAATTTCATGTCTAGCAGCTTTTAGTATGTACTAATCTAGTGTAATGTAAGTGACTGAATTTACTGTGAGCAAACCTCTATCCATTTACGATGGGAATCGACTGAATTACAGGATAATGCTATCACTTTCACACCCAATCTCTTGAATTCAGGCATTAGTTTTACAACTCGTGCCAACTCGGTTGTACAGACTGGCGTGAAGTCATTTGGATGTGAAAATAAGATACCCCACCTGTGTATTTCAGAATTAATTCAAATATTTTATACAAACTGAATTATGAATAAAGTCAACTGAGAATCATATAATTTAATAATTATGCATACATCATAAATTTATTGTAAACAAATGTATATATATATATATGTGTGTGTACATTCTAAATACACATTCTAACATACATTATATACATAAATACACTTCACGTCACGTGATAAAGCACAACGAATAAATAAAATAGTAATATTTCAAGTACTTTTATTTATAACATTTCGACCGTATCTTTGAATATTTCAGTACGTAGCGTATATCGCCAATAATTAAGCTTTTTTTTCTACACTATTCTACAGGATCACATGACGGTGGAGTGTCTGTTAGGTTACAAATATCACAGAATGTCTTACGAATCGCCCAGCCATTCGTGAAATCTGATCGTGCCTATCTGGGTATCCGCTGTGAAGTCTGGAAACACTTCGCCTAGTAAGACCATTTTGTGGAATGTGTAATTTCACGATAAAACAAATAAAAGTATGTCACTGATGCTTCGTTAAGAAGCGCGCGTTCATCAACTCTGAACTATATCCGTCTTCGTCTATATCGAACCGTAACAAACCAGGAAACAGAGAGGGAGGAGGACTTTCAATCCGTATTTAGGATCGCGAAATAAATGTTATCCATTGTTGGGCACATTCAGAGATTCCCACTCGAATAGGTATTCTTCAGGTATCATTATTATTATTTTATTTTTGTTTAATGAATATTCAGTGAACAACAAGACTAAAATGATATCTAAGTGGCATTCAGAGATGGGAAAAGTCTATAGAAGAAGAATAGCATCCGAAACTTTGACCAAACTTCGATTAAATTAGCGATTATTTTAATTTATCAAACAATATTTGTGTCGTTTTGTTCATCCAGGCAGAATTTTTCGTTGTTTAATGGAAAGAAGAATTAGATCAGCGATAATAAATTAAAAATACATAATTAAAAATTACATAATTAATCACATAATTAAAAATTTTACAGCATGAAATCCTGTCTAAATTAGTCGCCTATTAATTTAATTGTTTTAAGGCGCCATAATACGTCCATTTCTATCAATGTAGATTAAATTTAATCTCGGTTTAATTTATTCTTTACCTTTTTGTCATTTTTATGAATGAAGAAAGATAAAAAAATAAGTTAAACCAAGATAGTTAATCTATATTAGTAGAAAGAAACATAAAAGGTGATTATGGGGCCCCAAAATGCACCCCTGCCTTCTGATTTTAGATACAAGCCTGTTGGAACGATGAGGGTGAAAGTGCGCAGATTCGCGCCATCATGCATGCGCGAAACTTTTTTCGCCAGAAAAGTGCGATAAGGAACAAGTGATGCCGGCAAATGGCGGTTGTTATAGCGACCAGTAATATGCAGTAATGTCAAAGAATTGAATTTGCATGCAAATTGCGCATTACAGGCAATATAGGCTTTTTGAATCAATCTGGCGTATCTGACGCATACGCAATATATCTGTTTGTACATACATGAGAATAAAAAGTGAAATATGCATTTATTCATATTTACAACATCAAACATATGTGTATGCATGTGTATTTATAATCACATATTTCGTTCTAATTGGATTGATGATTTACGTACACCATTAAACAGATTGATATAATAGTAGATTTAAATGTCGAGCGTATCATAAGAATCTGTGATAAGTATTGTATGTGATAAGTATTGTATGTGATAAGTATTGTGTGTCTACACCTTCCTGTGATCTCTGAGGCCAAATATGAGTCTTCTTCATATCAGTGAAGAAGGCTGGATTATCTCTCACTTGGAGTATCTCAATGAGATATACAAGAAAGTCCAAAATGAAGATGGATTTTGCGCTTTAGGCTTCAATAAAATGATATTCGAGATCAATTCTCAATATTTGAGACCAAATCAAATAGTTCAGACCGTCCAGGAGTCCCAGAATAGTGCTATAATACATAATAGAAAAAAGAGGAAGCGCTCACAGCAATTGCCGGAAAAAGATTTGGAGGAAGTAGGTGCAGAAATTTAATATTCAATTCATGTTTTAAAATATGACTTAAAATACTAATGAATAAGAATTGTTTTATTTCCTGTAGTATTTCAAAATCATTTTCATGCAACAGGTCGATCGTGTTAAACAAGCATTTATTGCAATGATGTCTGCTGCAAGACACAAAGGACTTTTTTGTCAGAATAACTTTCTTGATAACAATGAAGTAGCACGTTTGGCATCCATGAAATTTTATCAGGATACTTACTCTCTCAAAAATGAGAACCTCTATGGATCCAATGATACTGATGATGCTATTGTATCTGTGGCTCATAATAAAAAATATGTATTCCCCAAAAAATGTACATTTTATTGCTATGATGTAAGAGATATAGAAAAAAAAATGGAACTGAACAACCAATATGATTTCATATTGCTAGATCCACCCTGGTGGAATAAGTCAATCAGAAGGAAAAAGATGAAATATGCAGAAGCTTGGTATGAATCTAACATGATTCTTTACATAAATAAACGAAATCTTAATATGTTTAGAGAAAATATAATAAATTTATAAATTTAACATGTTCTAAATTTAAATAAAAATAGTTTTGTCTCCAAAAATGAATCAAATGCACATAAATAATTGTCTTATTCCAACATGTTTCTATGTTGCATGAGATATTTAGGGAGACATGATTATATATCTTTACAGTTACAAAATGATGTACAATGAGGAATTGGTTAAGATACCAATAAGAAAACTATTACATTCAAACGGTATTGTAGCTGTATGGTGCACTAATTCATCCAACCATTTGAATAGTATTTTTAATGAAATGTTTCCATCTTGGGGTATTACTTATAGAGCTAAATGGTATTGGCTCAAGGTAAGTAATATCTTAATAAAGTCAAAAATCAATGTGATAAGTATTAAATAATAACTGTTACTATAGGTGACACAAGCAGGTGACACAATATGTAATTTTAACTCAGCACCTGGAAAGCAACCTTATGAATTACTGATATTAGGGTCTGCACTGGAAAAAGATCATAAACTAAATATCCCTGATAGCAGATTGATGATCAGTGTACCTAGTGCAGTACATTCACACAAACCACCACTCACAGGTGCGAATATAAAATTTAAATATGAGATGTATTCCACAAAATATTTGATATATTACGATAAAATTTATTAATTTGTTCACGTCCTTAGAAATCATAAAGGAATATCTGCCGGACGAACCAAAATGTCTAGAAATTTTTGCAAGATACTTATTACCTGGATGGACAAGTTGGGGTCTAGAAATTTTGAAATTTCAACATTTGTCACTCTATGAAATTCTGGATGAATGTAAGAAAGATGAAAGTAATATCGACAACGTAAGAAGCGAAAACGAGAGTAAAGAAGAATCATAAAATGTAAGATAAATCTATAGACATTATAAATACATAAATTGTGAGATAATGTGCATCAATTCTTTATTATAAATTATTTGCAAAATTTTCTCGATACAATTTGTTGTTACGATGTATTGTTCAGATGTTCAATAGTTCCGTTTTTTAATGAAGTTCGATAACCATGTGGATTCATCGTTTGCCACGTCCAGAAGTCCTGGCCTATATTCAACATTTTCGTTAGACATGATTATTTGAGATTATTCAAACTCGCGTTCAAGTCGAAATATATATACTTACACATTTGCTCAACGTTGTACTTTGCTGTCCAGCCTAATTCTTTTTTCGCCAAATCTGTATTAGCGTACATGGATACGATATCACCCTCTCTTCTCTCCTTTATAATATACGGCACGGTAGTACCAGTGACTTTCTCAAACGTTTTTATTAATTCCAACACAGTCACACCATTGCCAGTGCCTAAGTTGTAAATCTTTAGCCTAAGGTGCTGTTTGTGCAAAGCATTTAATGCCGCCACGTGGCCGGCTGCCAAATCCATAACATGAATGTAATCACGGACACCTGGAAAAGTATAAATCGTGAGTATAGAACCAGTGATCTAAATAAAGTGTTCGATGAACTTATCATTTCTATACCTGTCCCATCATTTGTAGGATAATCACCACCGAATATGATCAACTCCGACTTGTGCCTCAAAGCGACTTGAGCAATATACGGCATCAGATTTGTAAACGGCTTTGTCGGATCTTCCCCGATCAATCCTGATCGGTGAGCACCCACTGGATTGAAATATCGTAAAGATATAATATTCCAATTCTGTTAAATGAAAGAAATCCTTAATAAAAAGTGAAATAGTATGCATTAACTAGAATGTTAATAACATGATTACTTCTTCTAAAAGAGAAAACTAAAAGTAAAAAATTTATTCTTATAATCTAGAATAAATTTATATATGAGTAAAAATAAGTACATTATTTTTACATAAAATTTCAATCGTTAATCTTATGAAATTGAAATAATTTCATATCGAGATTTTCTATATCTTCGAACCTTTTCAGCTCTGGATATATCCTTGAGCATCTCTTCAATAAAATACTTTGTTCGGCCGTAAACATTGGTGATATTACCGGTTTCATGTTCTTCCGTGATGGGTAATTCTGTAGGCTCGCCATAAACCGTACAAGAACTACTGAATACAAGCTGAAAACAGCCGGCCGCTTTCATCACCTGTAAAAGAAAAAGGAATGACACGTCGAATTATAGAAGTAATTCGAGGAGCGCACGCGAGTAATATAATCTTCTTACCTCAAGCAAATTAATAGCTCCTATCATATTATTACGATAATAATGAAGCGGAACTTGCATCGATTCGCCGACAGCTTTAATAGCCGCGAAATGTATCACGCAATCTATTTTGTGCTGTAAGTTACAAATTACTCTTCATGTGTCCAGAAAAAACAAACGGTTCTCTAACTCTTTTCAACTTTACGTCATATAATTACAATGGAGTAGTCATTATAAATGGAACAATATGTAATATAATTAATGAACGTAATACCTGATTAAAGACGGTCTCGAGCTTCTCTTTGTCGAGTAAATCGCAGTTATAAAACGTAACTTTCTTCCCTGTTATTTGCTCAACTCTTTTGAGCGCTGCGGACTCGCCGTCGGTTTCTGTTACGCTGTTTGCAAAGTTGTCTATAGCCACCACGTCGTAGCCGCACTCTAGGAGCTCGACGATACAATGACTGCCGATGTAACCAGCGCCTCCGGTTACGAAAATGGTCCTCCAGGCTCCCGTCATCTTGCAGACTAGGAATTCAATTTTTAATTTACATTCGTCGAGACTCCTTCAAACATTATACGAAAAAATATCGATATTTTTAATTAAAATAATCATTTGTAAAATATAACGAATTTAATCTAGAGGTAGGTTTGTATTGTAAAAAAATAATGCATCTCTTTTATCTAAGAACCGAAATTTTGTTCTTGTAATAGGAAGATTTTATTATAAGAACCAATTATATAACTAATTGTTAAGTCACAATATCTATGCTTGTTTATTCGTTTATTAATCCGAATTTGTTTGTTTTTTTCGAGACAAACTCAATTTAAACTCTAAGTGCATGCGGATCAGACTTTTATTCATACGGACGTACGTTTGCAAGCTGAAGTGTGCAGGTGCTTAGGACATTCACCTTCGTTCAAGTGAGCAAACAGAGTTCAAGGTTGCCGAAACACGTGGTAAATCATTGCAGCGGGAACGCGGTATATTTGCACTTCGAAGTTAAAAAGAAGGAACGTATAAAGGACGTATAAAGTAAGTATAAATAAATATTTATATAAAATTAATGTAACAATAAAATTAATATAAATTAATTTAAAATTAAAATTTAATTTAGAAGTTAAGAACTTTTAAATAGTTAAATTTTAAACATTTCAAATAATTATATATCTAAAATTGAAACATGATTATATATAAAATGTATATAATCACGAGCGTAAATTTGTTTTCAAATACCTTTGTAATGCGTATATGTTTAAGAATTTTTCCAATTCATTAAACTCGAAGCCTAACTCGCGTGAAGTCATACTTAACGGTATTCGAAATCGCACTGTTGCTCGACACTCATTTGGTCTATAGAAGTGTATTCCTAGTACACATATTCCCAAACAGATATTTGTGTAAAACGTATTTTTTTTTTTATAGATTGTAAGGCATACTATTTAAATGAATTTATAGATAATTTTTCAAGGGAAATTGATCGTAAATAAGCCAAGATATCTTAATTTACTCATTAATCACCGATTGAACGTATACTTGCAACGCGAGTTGAATACTGGAGAAGAATCTCTTTCTACGAACCTTGGCCTTTCAGAGAAATTAATCGACGTCCTTGAGAGCCGATTTTTCTCATCAGATTACGAGAGATTGTTCTCACTCGAAGAGATTTCCTGTCTAATTTAGAATAAAGTTGACTTAGCTGACGCATTGTCTTGGGATTCTTTAGCATTCCAAAGAATTTTTAATTGCAATATATGTAATTCGCTTTTGTTACAAGAGTTAATATCGTACAAAGGTATGAAGAGATCGTTACCTTAGATTAAAACTAAGTGCTAGATAATTCAATGAAGGACGCAATCAATTTCGATCCGAAGGACTGCGAGGCACTTTCGCGCGATGACTGACACTAACTGCGACTCTGCCTTGAATAGTAACTGCAGAAGAGTGAAGGTAGTGTATCGTGGGACGCGCGAGACATCCCCTCCTTTACAATGCCATATCGGCACACCATGCCCTTCCTGCAAACCTCGTCTTGTTCTACTCCAGCCGTCCGTTCTACGATCCTCATCTAAAGAGTTTCTTTTTCTCCTCCTCCTCCTCCTCCTTTCACATCTCATGTCGCACTCTTGCTACCACGATTGAGATCAACGCGAGAAGCGAGACAAACTCGCTACTGTCTTTCGTCGACTGTATTCGCCGCTTACAATACAACGTTACTGAATTAATAAAAGTATGTTGCCCATCTTTTGCGCCTCAATTGAGACACAGTTTAGCCGTTAGCCATAGAAACCTGTTTCGAGGCGACTAATAACGTAATCGCGCGAAATGAGAGAAAAACAACTGGCCGAAGGGCATCCCTTACTCGTCCCTCAAGGAATGTGCCCTGATTTTCGGATTTCGGATCACGCGAAGCAACATAAAATCATGAAAAATATCCCTGGTAAATAATAATCAGGAGAAAAATATTGTGCGCATAATTCGTAGCATTATTGTATATTTACTGCGCTGATATTACTTGTATTAATTTATGCAACAGTTCCTTTTGCTCTGTATCAAAGTAAGGATATAATTCGCTCTCGAGTTCCAAGACTGCTTGATGATCATGAGACTGACACGCTAATACCAAAGATTGTAGCAATAATAATTCATCCTCGCTCATATTAAGACCTGTAAAAAGCAATTGATCTAATAATTTTGAATGATTATGGAAAAATCAAAATATTTCTGTACAATTGGAAGCTAGATATGTACCGTTGTTCACATTTTCTTCTGCCCAAGCGTACTTTTCGAGGACCTGGGCAAGCGATGGTGTCAATCTCTGGGGTGATGGCTGAAGAATGAGCAGTAAAAGTACTCGCGTCACTTCGCACCTAATTATTAATTTTATTATATGTAATTTTAATTATTAAATGTAATGTAATATTATGTAATTTAATAATTTAATACTGTGTAATTTAATACACAATAATGAATTTTACGAATGATTATAATTATGAAATTAATCACAAAATAAAGCAACGCTTTCTTTAGAATTTTCTGTTTATAAATTGACAACTGATTGTCTTTGTTTCATTCGCTCATCTCTGTAGATTTTTCTAAAATATTAATTTTTTGCCTAGCTATATACAATTGATTTTTTTAAAATAAATCAGAACTCGCTTTAAACACTACATGAGAAATGAGCACCCAATTTATTATTACAATATCTTCATGATAAGATAATACCTATGTAGAATAGCATTATAGTTTCCTCTGGCACCAGCCACAACACAAGCTTCTACAAATTCTACAAATTCATTGAGTATCTGTAGCGCAGCTACATAATCTCCTGTGAGAATAAAATTACATGAAACACTATCTGTATTAAATAATCGTAAAATATTAATTATTTATGAGATTATTCATGAGATTGCAGATAAAAACGGATCAAATACTGACCCTGTCTTATATGAAAAGATACTAAGGTATTGATAGCTTTTGACGTAGGAAAGATATCAATTGCTTTGCGCAACTGTTGGATACCAGCAGGACCTGGGCCCAACGCTAATGCTAATTCTACTGATAAACCAGCAGAAATTGTATTAAATCCTGGTTGATTGCTACATCTAGCCATGGAATGGCCGAAGCAACTCACAGCTGCCTGAAACGTATGTGAATTATATTTAGTCCTTTCCTTTTATTTTCTTTTTTTATTGCAAATTCATGTTGCACAAGAAACCTGTATGTTCTCTTGGCCTATGGAGGGACATCCTATGTCGTTATCTTTTTTCTCGGCTGTAAGGAATTGCCTTCCCGCTTTTACTAGAAGATTTATTTCCGAGGAGGTATTTTCTAATGTGCCTTGGCATCTAGCAGCTGCCAACCAACATAAGCCTGCATATTGCCACAATTCCTTCTGTTCACATTCAGTAGCTAAGGCACCTAAAAAAATTAAACAATTTTATTTAATATTTTTCTTTTCTTAATAGTTAGAATTAAATTATTATGATTACATATAATTATACGAGCCTTTCAAAAGTCAAACTTATCAATTCCATAAAATGAAAAGTAGAGCAAGAAAACAAATATATATAAATAATCATGTACTCTAATATTAAAATAAAAAAAAAACTTAAAAACGAAATTGATTAATCAGCCTTACTGAAAAAAATCATATCACAATGTTAATCATAATGAAATCATGTAATTAAAACATGTAAATCATGTAATAGATTGTTCCAAATCAGTATATGATTTTTTTTATAACAATGTAATTGTTATAAGACACATGATATTAAGAAATCACATGATATTAGAAATAATTTCATCCACCATGTGATTTTATAGTCATCGAATTTAAAAGAATTGAATAATAGAAATAGAAGAAAAAAGAACATATCATGTGATTTTTCAAAACGTAATTTTAACTGATTTGGAACAAATTGTTACGATTTACATGTTTTAATTATATAATTTCATCATGCATCTGTGTGACGTGATTTTTTTCAGTAGGGAGACTCTGAGAGATATATTAATTTTATACTTAATTATATATTAAATTACACACTTACTAAATTGATCGCATGCCTCTGCGACGTTTGGCTTCCTCAGAAATCGTCTAAAAGATCAAAATGTAAGACAGAAAATTATTGATAGAACTTTCAATTACAAAAAGTGCTTTAAGGACTTACTTTTTCAATTTATTCGAAATATTATGAAACTTCGTCAAAAAATCCACAGCCTCCCCGATTCCTTGACCTTGATTGACATGGGCCATTTTTTTAAATTAAAAATTATGTTAGCTAAAAGTACGTGCGTATTTGCTTATTTGATGTTTTATTCAGTGATTTGACAGGCATGTCATGTCATGATGCACGTCGAAAAATTATTTATCATTTATACAAATTAAATTCCATTCTTTGAAAATCTATCACGACGATGACAAGGAAAATGACATGACTTAATCGACGTGAATCGACATAAACAAACGTAACGGAGTACAGAATACTGCATTATCGACAATACTTGTAATTAGTCACAAACGTACGAAGTAACTAGATGGGTTTTGAACGTGACAATGGAATGATTGGAAAAGGAAAAAAATAGTGAAGGCAAAAGATTCCATAGTATAAACACTCGTAAAATATTCGTATTATAATATATATTCTTATAATGTTTCATTAATTATATTCTTACACCAGAGGTGTATTCCATTTGGCGTTCACATTCGCGAACATTATTTATCCTTGTTTAACATTTAATAAACAACAAGGACGAAATGATTCCATGAGCTTTGAGAGTGTCAAGTGGAACTGGAACATATTCAATGGTGAATTCCTTCATTTTGATAGATTTTGATTTTCCGAATTTCCAAGGATATATTTAGGCTTGTAAATTGTTGTATGTTTCATTGTGATCTGTATTCCGATCTGATCATCTGTCTAGCTGCCAGTTATCGAATTTCTACGGTAAGACAAACGATTTTGTTTCTTTTAATGCGGCATTTTCTTTCTCTTTGTATTTTTCGAACACATCGAGTTTATAATTAGTTGTGCTAATTATAGTATAATATGTGTCTTTTTCATTTCAACTCTTTTTGATGATTATGGGCTCACTCAGGGAAAATTGGTGACAAATAAATAAAGTGAATGTATAATTTTTCGGAATCTTATAACATAGGTTAGGTTTATATTTTAAAGTTATATATCTATCTCACTTTAACTTTCAAAAGTGTATATTTCAGCTATAGAAAACAAATCTTTTATAACATAAACAGCTCTGATTGTAATTTTTCTGTCATATATAAATATTAATACAACTACATTTAATAATGAAAATATTTTTATTAATTCTTTGAATTTTCTAAATTGTTAAATTTAGAGAATTTCTGTTGAGTTTTTTAATCGATCTATTAAATTGTAATTTTAATAGATTTTAATAGACTTGTGAAGAATAAGGATTTTCCGGGAAAAAATGTTATGTATATAATTATATATAATTGTATG